>JABXWE010073645.1:0-10162 GCA_014611495.1 Limonius californicus
AAAATTCTAACGTCAAAAATATAATTTTTACATAAACTCCAAAATTTCTTAGTTAACACAGTTATTTATCTAAATAAAAGTATACCAAAAGTTTCCTCAATTAAGACATGAACTAATAGTTACCAACAATAATAAATCCTAAATTCTTATATCAATCTTGATACAAGACAAGCAATTTTATACAGTGTATATAACAATATTATAATTATTTACATTTCAGGGCCTCAACATTACTTTGGAGCCCCAAATTCGTCACTAAAATGGAAAATAGATGTCCCCACAATTATTCACAACCGAATTTCCAATTAAAATACCTTTCCGCACTACAGAATGTAAATCGTAGAAAACTCCGAAGATCGGAAGATACCTTTTTATCTTACAAGGTTTACATTTATGAATAATAATAAGAATTACCTCTAATATAGCATGATTTACATTACAATTAAACTAATTAATATTAATTTCAGACACAAACTGGACTATGGACATCAAAACAGTATCCTTTCAATCTTACTGACATTACGTAGACAAAATACATAATCTAGGGGAAATAACACAGCAATATATATAATTTGTTGTCTAATTTTCTGGAATCTATAATTTCTGTTAAGTTGCTGCCTACTATAAGCAAAAGAAAAATTTACATGCAGATAGACGACAAAGATATTAAACCGGTTAAAATAAAATTTAAATGAAAGGAAGAGGCTTATAGTACATGTAGGATGTAGTTTAGGCATTCTGGGTGGACGAATTATTAATGGAAATGATCGTGAAGTTGTTGATTTGCAGCCATATTAGTATTATTTACAAATCATTAGGATAAACATGCATTACAACTTTTGTCTAGGCAAAGGACACCTTCATGGAGTCTCTGTTTTCTAGGCATACAACAAATGCGGAAAAACTGTTTTGCTCTTTTTAATGTAGAAATGACTGGACCAAATATACCTTCAATTATACTATCTCTAGTAGATTCCATCGCAGAATCTACTTATTTTTGAACTCTAAAACTTTAACAAGAAGTAAGTTTGCTTAACATACTTTAAAATTTAATTTTTTAAATTTAATTTTAATACTAGGATACTTATAATACTTTATTTTAATTTTGAGTATTTTTCATTTAGGGGTGAAGTAGCTGTTTGATGAATTAAATATTGGCAGCCCAGTTATTTTCATAAAAACATTAAAAGTTGTTATATTTAATTTATGTACCAAAAGAATAGTATCAACTGTTGACAACAATTCAATTTTGGTGTTGTGATGTTAAGTGAACAAGGTACAAGAAGTTTTTATATTTTTAGTTGTAAATGTACGCGATGCAATCTCGAGTATACTCCGTAGATATGTTGGAGGAAATTAATAACATAGTTTACTTTCGTCATGGACCGACTTTGTAATAGATCTAATTATATGTACATTTCTGCGCATTATTAAATTTAACTCGTATAATATAAACCTTTAGCAAAATTGCTTTATATTTAATTGAATTAAGGCGAAGGAATCTATTCTGTCACCGATTTGTTTTCATTACACTTCGATTAAATCCGAAGAAAATGCAAATGTATTGAAAAGTACCCAGAACGAAATGTAATGGCACGAGTAGGGAGTTAACAAAGAAATAGAAGAACCGCTGTCACAACTAACAATTTTCAACACCAACGCGAAACGAAATTCCCTTATTATATTGCACTCAATAAATTACCTACAATCGCTATCAATGTCAACTTATAATACAATAGTTTATTAAATTATAGGTTAAAATTGAGAAGTAACTTGTGACTATAAATTTCCAGACATTCGGCGCCTTGTAAACGTTCGAAAAGTGTTTTATGACCTTACTGACAATTAGTTTGGTTATACTGTTCACATGAAACTTAGATATACATATCAATTAACGACATATATTATCCGCTGTTAAAAATATTGTCCTAGAGGGAGTAAACATTAGGCAACTAGCAATTCTATGCAATTCTTATATCGGATATTGAAGCAATAAAAAAGCGCTAGAAGGGTGTGGCCGAAAATACTCCGTTGTGGAGTTACAACACTTCCTATGTTTCAGATAACTGTTAACACTCTAAGCGTGTTGAATTTCTCAAATGAAGGTTTTTAGATCTATGTTTGTACAAATTGTTCTTAATGTTTTCAATTCTCAGGGTTTAAATTAGCTTAGCAGTAGGTATCCAAATTTTTATCGTAACTTTTCCTCTTCTTCTGCGTTGCTTGCAGGAATTTCTTCCTGTTTGCTTGGCCTTTTCTACTCGGTCTACGATGAAAACCAACTCTGTACTCATCTCTTGGGCGGTCGTCCTGGTGGTCTCCTTCCCTCAAGTCGTTCTATTATTCGAGTTAGTCTTTCTTGATCCATTCGCTTTACATTGTCGTTCCACTCTATTTTTCTTTTCTTGGTTCATTTACTACGTCTTGTATATTGCATCTTTCTCTCCTACTATTGTTTGCCTGCCTGTCTTGTAACTTTAAGTTTGATATTGTTCGCAGCAATCTTATTTCTGTAATTCTTATTTTTGTCTCGGTTCTTGTCTCCTTTGGGTATATTAACATTGGTATAATCATGGCTTTACAAATTTTCATTTTGCGTTTTATCTTCATGTATTTGCTGCTCCAATTATGTTCCTAGGCGTCTATCTGCATTGCTTATGCTGAATGTCGTTGGACTTCCGTGATCAAGTCTCTACTACTACTTACATCAATACCTGAATAGTTAAAATTTATACCTGTTCGGTTTTTGCTTCTCTTACTTCTGGCTTATATCGGATGGGGTTTTCGATATAATCTTGGTCTTAGTTTTTGTTATTGATATAAATGCCTATTGTAATGTTGTCTTGTTAGGTTAAATTGATGCAATAGTCTTTGGAGATTGTTCTCGTTGTTAGATATTAACATCGCGTCATTCGCCTAGCGTAGTATTATGATGATTTTATTTACTGTATTTTGTTTTGTTTCGCGTAGATCTTATTATCCTATTAATATTAGGTTAAAAAGGAATGGAATAAGAAAGTCATTTTGTCGTTTTCTTTATCCTTATAAGGTTTGTGTAACATTTTGTTGTTGTTACCTCTGTTTTATTGTGTTAATAGATATATTTTATGGTGTCTTATTATTTGTTGCGATATGTTTTCGTTGCGAAGGATATCCACTATGTCTGTTTTAATAATTCGGTTGACTGCCCATTTAAGATCCACAAGACAGGGATACATCGGGTTGTCCTGTTTTATAGATTTTGCTACCACCTGACGAAGCATAAATGTAGCATCTACTGTGTCTCTGTCTTTCTTGCAGTCTTGGTGTACTTTTACTACTGGTATGGTTTCTTAAAGGTTTTTAATTAATGATGTAAGTAGTTTCAGGATCTACATATGAGCCCCACAATAAAGCGACAAAAATATTACGTTTGAAAAATTTTATTATTACATAAGTTGTGGAAACAGTACCAAGGGCACACTTAAAACATAAACTTTAATAGAACTCTTTTCACAGGGTTTATACTATAAATTTTTGTAACTGCTCTATAACCTTTAAATTCGTGTGCTAGTTAACTGAACAAGATGAAGGATACAAGGTAGTAAATATGAACTTATAAAATGTGGATGCAACAAAGAAATGAATTAAATGTAATCGAATTATCCAAGTTTTTTCTTATAATACGCCAAACAACTTTAACAATTAAATGACAAAGTTACATTAAATAAATAGTAAGGTCTAATTTAACAAAGCACTTTTAAATGGATTCACCTTTTCACATAGAAGCTCATTGTCATTTGATGTAGGTAACATTCACTAGATGAAATTAGCATGCCACTCAAAACGAAAGTCCATCACTTGTTGCTTTTTTCTAAGTTCCTCCCAGAAAAAACTTTGGACTGAGTATCTTCGTATTCGGAAAATCGTTACGCAAGGTAATTAACCCAAATATTATTTACTGCTTATTAGTTCAGATGTTCAATTATACTAATAAACTCATAAATTGAATTGTTAATCCCAAACTTGCTCCACTTTTCAAATTGTTGTTGATTCGATGTTACTTATGTGTTTTAATTTATTTTAAATTAAATTCGATTGCTATTGCAGTTGCAGTTTCAGAATATGATGCGAATATTTCCCAAATAATTAACAGGTATTAAAACTTTTGTCCAACTTGTAGATGATTCCTAACCTTAAAGTTTGTTGACGTTTTAAACGTCAAACGCAGATACAAACAAAACATGTCGAAAAAAAAACAATTGAAGTCTGCTGACGCTACTTTGATACTTCGCCCCAAATTCTAGATTTTTCACAGATAAGTAACAAATAACGTTGATTTGAACCATAACACTTAATAACATAGTTTCATTCATACATGATATAAGAAACACACAAAATTACAATTTTAATTTACTCACCAGACGAGCGTCTGTTCACGTTGAGATTTGCATGGCCAGTATCCGTTGTTTTTCTTCTTTTTATTTTTTAACAGAAAAGCTTCGCAACATTATAATACAAACAAAAATAAGTGCATTTTACAAAAAACATGTGACTTCGTCACATGAAATTAACACAGATTAAGCAAATCTTAAATATTTAAATAACTTTTTGAAAATACCATTTACATCTTAACTAAAATTATAGCCATATTCCTTGTTTAAAAAGGAATGTTTGGACACCTCACACGGCCTTTAAATGATCTCTTTCTAAGAAAATTCATATTTATTTAAAACATAAATCACCTTAAATTAATAATATTACAACTAATGATTATCAAAATCATATTAAAATGTTCTTCACACCTGTATCCAAATATTACGCACAAAAAACATATAATTGAAAGGTTCATTTTTCTCCAAAATTACATGTTAGTTGACAGTTGTCGATCATAATACATAAATCTCATATCTTATTGTTTTCCAGGTGAAAAAGTCACAGTCAAGTTTGATAAATACTTCCAATACCTTCATACAATTACGACTACGAACAAGCAAAACGAAACGGAAAATTCGAAGGCTAGACACCAGACCTACCCAAACAAACTCAACGAAGATGACAAACACTAACTGAATATGACCTTTACTTGGTTTTAACAATTTATTTTTCAGGTTTAAAGCATAAAATAGCTTTAAGTTATCTAAATAAATTATTTTTCGGTTAGATTATCTAAATCAAGGTTCATATAACACAGCAATATGTACCTGTACTATGCATCTAATATGTAACAGTTTGGGGGAGAAAGAACGCTTAACGTGACTATATTTCCTAATTCGAATTTTCCGTAGTTGAATCGCTCAACTACAAATGTGGATACAGATTATATTATCAAAATCGTTGTCATTTTGCACATACATATTAGAAGAATTTGTGGCGGCTTAATTTATTTCTTACCTTATATCCTAGAGTTATTGTCACTGGCATAAAATGAATTTAAGGTGTTATTCACTAGCAAAATATTCACAGTTCCCATTTTTGCGATAACTGTTGCTGCACAATCCATTTAAGGGGTTACTAAAGCGAGTCAAAATAAACTAGAAACAGCGTTTCCCATTGTTACCGTTGCTATGTTAATATGCGTTGGACGTTCTGTTTTTGTCCTAACATTGGGTGTTGTGGGCATTTACGACTTTGTGGTCATATTCAGAATTTGGAATTTGCGTTGTGAGCTTGTAGTAACTTTGGGGGTCTAGGCAGAATACAGCTTTGGGTGTTATAGACGTCTTGAACAACATACTTACCTAAGTCATTGTAATCTATTTTTCCATCCCTAATAAACCCAGATATACTTCTAAAAAAGACCTTATATAAATAACTATTTCCTGGCATTATTTAAGTTTTTACCAGGGTGAAACAGTTTTGTGCATTAGCAATTTCAGAACTGTTTATTATTATAAAAATGATCAGAACTACTAATTAAATAAAAATTTTCATATGTTTCTAGTATAATCAAGACTCTAGGGCTTTAATTTTTAAAAAGCTGTGAGCGATTTTGAGAAACTTATATGCAGATCGTAATCCCTGAAGATCTTAAGTTGTATAATAATAATGGGGAGGCTCTATACTCCATGAAGGAGTTTGGCTTGCAAGGCGTAAGATCAGAGCCTCCTGTATCCTTGATCTCACACCCGGTTCTCGAGTGCCAAATTCATGACACGTGGTGATGTAGTGGGCATCGCGCATTGAACAACCGCTTTATTGTCCCTTGTTCATTCAAACGTAGGTACCTAATTATTTAAAGCGACTGGATAGGTCGCCCGCCAGGCATCAGGTGGGGGTTTGAACTTCCGACCTTCAGCACCGCAGACCAGTGTGCTAACCACTGCACCACACTGGTGCGTTTAGTTTAATATTCATAAAAATATCTTATCTTATACAGTGCTAATTATTATAGTAACTAGTAACTGAACTGTTCTTTGACAAATATTCGGTAATTCTAGTAAATGTTATAAAGCAGGGATGTCGTTAGTCCACATGTGTTAATTTAGTGTACCTATTATTGAAATTCTCGACTTCTGTTAATTTTGTGGTAAATTTGATTTTGTGCTAATTCAGTCTGAAATGATTTGGGGAGCACAAGATGCGGTTGTTGGGTTGCAACGCCACTGGTTCAGTACACAAAAACTGCCTTCCTCAGTTATATTTGCTGGTGTTATCCCAAGAAGAAACACTGAATACGGACGCTTGTTTTTGTGAAAGTAGTCTTATATAAGTCAGCCGAACGAATTAATATTAATAGTTTATGTAGTTGAACTATTGCAATTCTTTTATATATGAAGAAAAAATTTCATTGTAGCGATAACTAAACCACATAAGGCAGTCTGTTCAGCTCCACCACACATTAAAAAACTTGCAGGTTTGTCAAGGGATTCATAAACCAATCAGTTGCAAACGAATTTAGGAAGATCATAACCCTTGTGGGTGTTTAGTTATGGGTGCAGATATGATTATTTGGGGTTGTAGAGTAATAAATACATATATAGTTCTTACGATGAGCATTTTTCAGTTTCGGATTAGCGCTTTATTTCCACAGCACAAACCGAACGTATTTCTGTCTTTGTTAGTTGTTTGCAGGTTCATATTTCCGACAAAGACTTATGTCGTAGTGACATCTGCGAAAGAAACAACACCAACACTGTACATGTGACGTATTCTGTCGACTGACACGTTTAGTAGAAAGAAACAGAGATACTTGAAGAATGTCTGTTACGGGCCAAACGAGTTTTTCCGTCGACCCGTAACCGGATAGGTGGAAAAAGGCCTACAGCTTAGCTCAGATTAGTAGAGGGAGTTCGCAAAAATCGCTTACGGGAGGAAATCTTCCTAGTTGTGTACAGGGTAGGTCAAAATTAGTGGGGGCCACCTTCCAAATCCAGCTGATAGCAGGTCCTCGTGTGCTTCATCCTGTATATATATAAAAATTGCAAAATTCGTACACAAACAAATACAAAAGACACAATAATAAGAGGCAGTAAATTTTTAACGAACATATAATTAGACTGTTAAAAATGGCACAGTACAAGAAAATGACAACAAATGATAACTCTATGATTCTGGATTACATATTTATATTTTTAGAACGTTCAAAAAAAAAACTCGCCGCCGCTGGTGTAACGATATTTATTTCTTTCATACAGCTACGTGCCCAGGGACGCCGAAGTTCACAAGAATAAAACAGGATATAATTTTATTAGCTTTATAATTAATAGGTATACACAAATGTTGGGTTAATGGCCAATTTATAATTAATAGCAAACACCACAAACGGCAACTGAAAGTCGTTTTTCTGGTTACATGAAGGCAAAATTTGAAGTTTGCAAGTTAACGCGAAAAAAAGGGTTTCTTTCTCGCAACATAAAAACTAAATTTTTACCTTGAACGATTCTAGGAGCAGCCGGCACAATACTGAGGAGTTGAACAGTATGATGGCAAAAATCCGCAGTTGCGCCCCTGAAGAATGGGTTGAATGGAGTCAACACCAAGGGCCCGGAACTGTGATGCGCTCTTCGCACCGACGGTAACAGCAGAGGGACAGGAGCGGGGCTCGAAAATTAATCCGCCAAACGCGATCGGCTAATTCACACAGAATTGCCTTTACCGGGATTGAATCCAGTGTGTTTTCTTTAAATTCGATAGTAGTCGATAGTCTGTTTGTACCCCTTGGTAAAACAGCGAGAAAAAACTCACACATAACGGACATCCCTCGAAAAAAAACTCAAAAGCCGCCCCTGCAGCACTTAACTTAATTACGGCCTCCCGATTGATGGAATTTTCGGAGACCCGGAGCCATTGAATATTGAAAACTGACTCTCAACACTTAATTTATTTACGGCCCTTCCACGTAGATGGAGTTTTGGAAGATCCCGAGCCATCAGAGATCGAAAATTGACCCCAAAAGATTGCACCATATTATGAAATGTCATGAAATATTCTAGAACCATGGACACGTGAATTCTCAGAAGCGTTTAAGGTCAAGCGCGAACAAACAACATTCGGCAATTTAAGCCTTACAAAAAAAACTGTCAACATAACTCAATCTTAGAAAGACGCAAAATAACCAAAACTGTATTCAACATAAAAGTGCAATTAAAATAACGTTTTTAATTCCTACGAATGGGCAATCAAATGTCGTACTGATGCAGCCAAACGTCACTACTTAAATCTGTTTCCAGCAGTATTTAAAATGTTTTAGAGGTTGATGCGGCAATATTTTATTTTCTAAAGTTACCTAAGAGTTTTTATTTACAATGTTGTTTATTACTGAAATTGTGGAAATTGGTATTAAGAGATTGAAGATAAGTTAATAGCATTTTTGTTATACAGCCATTTAAGGGTAATTACAGTTACTGGAATGTATTCTTGAAAATGGTTAATGGTAAAACAGGCGTAAACAGTATGAGTAAAATATACAATAATTTAATATCGAAACAGTACATACCACCACTGTAACCACTGTTGAATACCACCAAGAGCAACTAAATTAAATATAACAGTATGTAACGTCGTTTACATCAGAATCTGAATCATCACTTTTCGGTGTATCGTCTTTCCAAGAGCTTTTGTTGGATTATTTTGCAAAAATCCAGGTCTCGTCCAAAAACACTACAGGTAAAGGCGATGGTGAATTTGTATTATCTATATATTTTATTAAAAAAGCCGTTCGCAATGACACTACACTAGCTTTTTCACATAGTGTTCTACGGTTGCAATCTTTCTTGAATTTAAAACCAATACATTGTAAGAGCTTCCTAATCGTTAATATTGTATCATTTAGAATTTGTTTGTCTTCAAATTTTGTTGTACTGTTTTTAAAGTGACTGGCTTTTTTTCAACATACATTCTGTACACTACATCTCTAACTGTCATTTTTAGTGTTTAGGGCATATCTTCAGTTTTTAACTTTATTCTGGAGCTGTGCACCTTTTTTATTAATGGCAGGTTGTCTTTCCTTTGCTGCATTATTTTCCGTATGTTGGGTAAACTTATTTTCAATGCATCTGCAACTCGTTCCCGAACCGCTACAACGTCGCGTAATGGGCCAAAATGGTCTTTTTCGCGCGTAAAATAATCGAATAGATTTAACACAAACTGTTGACACTGCGCATTCAAAAAATTTCCGGACATTTCTAACAGCGTTTTCTTTTTAGAATAGCTAAACACCAACTAACATCCAATGTTGAACTGGCTGTTCATAACAATAGTGCTACGAATGTTAGTGAAAATTTGGGACTTGTAAAATACAATTTTCTTTTAAATTTTTAAAATAGCACTTAAGTTAGGTAGAAAGTACACTTGGTGTGCAATTAAGCCAAACTGCGCTTCTGTCGACCATCAATAGTTTTTACACATCTGGTTCTCATAATTTTGACCGGATCTGGGACGGGGTTGACAAAGGCTCCCACATTGTCGTCGAAATAGTTATATATGCCGTATAAACCTCCAAAACATTTTAAATACTGCTGGAAACAGATTTAAGTAGCGACGTTTGGCTGCATCTGTGCGACATTCTTTAAGTATTTATGTTTCATTCTATTAAACGTGTCAGCCAACAGAATACGTCACACGTACCGTGTTGGTATTGTTTCATTCGCAGATGTCACTACGCCATACGTCTTTGTCGGAAATATGAATCTGTAAGCAACTAACAAAGACAGAAATGCGTTCAGTTTGTGCTGTGCAAATA
>JABXWE010073652.1:0-10386 GCA_014611495.1 Limonius californicus
GAATAGTTATTATAAAATAATATTATTAATTATTCGATAATGATAATCTTGTTACATAAATGAAATATCAAAGCCCCACGTTGACTAGCCATAAGTATATGTTGTGTATAGTTATAAAAATTAAAATTAATTATTTATAAAACGATTATAAATTTCCAATATTTTCTCACAAACTTAAACTTAATCTAAATATGCATATAAAAACATTTCAGGGTTCATATACTGTTAATAATGTGGCTCCCCAATATGATAGTTACATACAAATAGGAATTAAATTAAAATAAATACCTGCAAAAATGATCTCTCCTTCACAAAGGTTTTAAAATGTACTATACCGCAAAGTAGTTCCAATATCTTCTAAACATCTGTAGAAATTTGACCTTGATGTAGAAATCTGAACTGAATATGCGTCACTTATCGCTTATGCAGTTGTTAGTAAAGATGCAGGATCATTGTCTCCACCCAAAATGTGTTGAAATTGATGTTATAATACTTCAAAAGTAACAGGAAACTTGTAATGTAGAACTGGTAAGAAATAAATTTTCTTAATTTCTTACTTAAAAAAACACTTTCAACTTTAATTAAATAATTCAGTTGTAGGAAAATCGAAGATAATTAAACACAAACACCAAGTAAGTGTTATTGTAATCGAAAAATACCTTAACACAAGTTTGAATTGAACCCAATAACTCTTTGTTTACAAAAAATAAATAATAATAATTAACCTCGCATATTAGATGATAAACTAAAACGACTCCGCCCAATTGTATTCAAATTTCGACCCAATTGGCCTTAATTTTATTATCAGAGCAACACTAGAATACGTCTCCCTCTTAGAAGAGCTTAAACAAGACTAAATTTCAATAAAATGCCAAAATCCTATCTCAAAATTTAGAATGAACCAACAGCAAACTACAATTTTATAACCCCTAACCAAAATTCTTATCAATTAAAATAAAACCGAGAAATAAGTGCAGTATACATCACCCAACCATTGGCAACAATATTAACAAAATATGTAAAATTTCAGGCTTCCGCCGTTTGTGTCATCTTTTTGGGCTTAGACCGCGTCGCCGTTGAATTGATGCATTATTAAGCTTTGATAATACTGCCTGCAATGGTTAGTGAAATGTCAGCAGCAATCAATTCAACGAGGACGCGGTCTAAGGCCGAAGAGATGACCACATTACATAAATCTTTTAGCAAGAGGCAGAAAAGGGTTTCAGAAAGAAGATACAGAGAAGGTTAACGAAAAGAACGAAACACAAGAACCTGTAGTGATAATTGGACCATAAGAAATAAAGAAAATAGACAAAAAAATTAAAAACCCCTTGGACCTGGAAATCTACTAGCAGAATTGCTGAAAAATGATACGAAAAAGCTGCTTAGGATGTTGGTAGAATGAATAGCAAAATACGTCATGGCAACCCGATATCCACAGAATGGAGAAAGCTTTTGTAATTCACAAGAAATACAGAAAAGATAAATGTGACACTTACGCAGGATTTTTGTTAACCAACACCATAAGTAAATTATATGAACCCTTGAAACAAGATATAGTAGAAATCCAATACAGCGGATTTCTAGCCGGACGATCCTATATGGATATTTTCTGCCTATCAAACATTACAAAAACATAATAGTAAGAGGTAGGAAACTACATCTACAATTGTAGACATAGAAGCTCTATGACAATATTCCAGAAAAAGAAACTATGGAAAGCATTGGAAAAACTATACACACTAGAAGAAGCATGACAAGCGTATTTAAAGTGACGAATGGACTAAGGCAGGAATGCTGTGTGTCCCTGACATTATTCAAGATGTATGTAGTTATAGTTTTCAAAGGATGAAGAGATAAATATGGGGAGAACGGGTAGCCAAATGAACGAAGTAAAGTTGTACTACCTCCATTTCGCGGATGACCAAGTTCTAATTGCCCAAGATAATTATTATATCTCGTATATGTAGGGTAAACTACAGCGAGAATATAAAAAATTGGGATTGGCCATAAATGTAGACGAAGCAGAATACATCTAGACAGGAACTAAAGCAACAGAAATAATATTGAAAGAAGGAGGTAGAGTAAAGGCTTGTGAAGAATACGTAGGAGTAAAAGTAGACAAAAATGGAATATACTAGAAAACGATCAAGGATAGAATAAATAGAGGAAAACAAGTGGTAGAAAAATTAAATTTAGTTTTTTGGGAGAGGGCAGTCTGGGTTTCAAGATTAGAAAGAAGAAGGAATAACATACCTAAGAAGACAATGTTTTGGGTCTTACCATATAGAAGAAAGAGGAACAGACCACGTAGAAGTAATAGAAGAGACATTACGAGAAAAAAATATATACGAAGATCAGTGGAGAGATAGGCAAAGATGGAGAAAAATTTTGAGTACGGAAGGTGCGCTTAGATGCTAGCTAGCTGGAAGAAGCTAGATCGAGAGAGAGATAGACAGAGAAATAGACATATATATGTAGAGAGAGAGAGAGCATTAAATAGCCTCAAATAAAACTGTCCACCCTACATAATTTTCTAAATGACCCAATTTGAAAAAATCGGCGAGACAGGTCAACAATAATTGAAATAGGGGCATCTTTTTACATACATACATACATCTGCTCTACTTCATCATCCTGCCCCCCACCATCTCCAATCCCAAAATATTTTATAACAAGGGTTGTCTATTGATAGCTAATTTGAAAAGTTCTTCTGCTCTTTATATAATCCGAAAATTTTGTGCTATTCTGTCAATCCGTCTTTGAGAAATGACGAAGTTTCCAATGGGAATGGGAAATGGTTAACAACATTTCTAAAAATTGTTCAGGTTACTAAGTAACACAGCACTCACATGACAAATTATATAAAGAGCAGAAATAAATAAATGGGGATTTCAAAAAAAGAGGAAAAACTGAAAAAATCCAGTGGCGTACCTTTTCTGCTTGAAATAATTCAGTTGTAACCCCTTTGCACGCCACTGGTGTGACGCATTTGGAAGAACATGACTTCAGAAAATAACCGCACACAAAGAAGGTACGCGTACAAAATTTTGATTTGTCCCATTTTCCTAGAAACTACCTGTATAACGAAAAAGTGATTTGCTTTTGCAAAATTTGACACCCTTTCTTAGGAAGCAAGTGAAAAGCACACATGTCATATTCTTCCGAATCAGAATGATCAGGAGAATGTTTTCCTAAAGTATTCAAGATTAAAACTGTAACACCCTGTATATGGTGGTTGGATTTTCATTAGCCAGCTTATATCTTCGATAATATTAGAGATTCAAAGAATGTTAAAGAAACAACTTTCTTAGTTTTAGTTAATCTATAACATAACGACAGTAATAATTTTCCATGGCCTTCTAGTTTTTGGGAAAAATGTCCAACTTTTGTTTTTCAAACTAAACACACTATGTATTTTTTATGAAACAATTTTTTAGGCCTGCAGTAATACACGATCACGACCAACCCTTTATTATTTGACTTTTATAGTCTTATTCGAATGCGAATTCTGACTTAAAGACGTCTGATTAAAACATTATACAGTGTGTTCCATTTAAAAACCAAACTTTAGTTTTGGTTTAGAGATACAAGAAAAAGTCAAAGGAACTACTTCCTTAGTTTCACTTATTTATAACATAGCGACATTTCATGGCCTACTAATTTTTGGGAAAAATTTCTAACTTTGGTTACCAAAGTTTGAAATTTTTCCCAAAAATTAGTAAAAGTAGTGGCAAAAATTTCAAGCTTTGGTAACCAAAGTTAGAAATTTTTCCTAAAAATTAGTAGCCATGAAATGTCGTTATGTTATAAATAAGTGAAACTAAGAAAGTAGTTCCTTTGACTTTTTCTTGTATCTCTAATATTGTCGAAGATGTAAGCTGGCTAATGAAAATCCAACCACCCTGTACAATCACCTCAATTAAAGAATTGAAAATAATAAAATTGTCTTAATGATTGCACAAAACAAATAAAATATTCCATCTTTAACTAACCTAGGTAATATGTATTTTAAATACATTTTTCACTTTCTTCTATACCATCAATTGCATTTGATTCTGAATCTGAATTCGAAGAAGAACGATCAACGTTAGACGGAACTTCCTGCCAAATAACATCAGCCTCAGTTTTTTTCGAAAGAAGGTTTAATATTAGAAATTGACACTCTGAGTTCTTTTTCTATATTTAGCTAAGATCTATATTTTGTCTTCAGCAGCCACCGTAAAAAATCCGGTTTCGCAAAGGTAGGATGTTGAAAATGGTAATAGTATACGAAATGCTCTTGTTTTCAGTGCAGAAACCTCATCATCCACCCCTGCCCAAAATTCAAAGAGTAATTTATTACTAAATTGTCTTTTGATTTCGCCACTTCTGAAGTCTATGAAGATTTCTTCTTCGGCAGTTGAGAGACCTTCGGGAGTGTTTTTAAATTGGTCCCTAACCCACTCATATCTTGCTGCCAAGTTGTCGCCAGCAAGAAAATACTTTTTAAAATTCTTTTCCAGCATGGCTAAATGATTTTAAATGGTTACAAAAATCACTTTCACATATTGTTCTTCAACCTTGTAAGTTTTAATACATTCATCCATATTTGCAAACATTTCTAGGCTTTTTTGCTTTAAATTTCTGCTCCACAATTCCAATTTTCTACAAAAAGCATTAACTTTACCACTTATTTCCAACGTATGTGTGTTTGCTCCTTGAAGTTGAATATTCCAGGCATTTAATTTCTCGAATATGTCGACCAAGTAGTTCAATTTCATCCCAAATAAATCATCTCGAAACTTCTCGGCTTCCGGTCGGTTTTCCTCTTCTAGAAAAATGGCAATTTCATCTCTTAATTCAGAAACACGTAGCAAAAATTTCCCAAATGATAACCATCTTGCCTCGCAATAAAAATAGTAACGCTGAATGTACTGCATCTATGTCTTTACAAAGTGCAGAAAAGATTCTTGATTTTAGGGGCCCCATTATTATATAATTTACTACGGTTACAACCGTCATTAGCATAATATTCAGCCCGGGACTCATTTTTTTGGAAGCCAGAGCTTCTCTATGGATCACGAGATGTATCCAGACATACTGTTGAGATTGTTGTTTCACAAGTACTTATATACTTTGGAATCTTTCAGATATTGTACGAGCACCATAGGTGCGTATTCCGACGCGATTTTTCCACTCTATGTATGTTTCGTTTACAAAATGATTTAAGATAGCAAATAATGCAAGTCCTGTTGCTTTGAGTTCTATTGGCTTGCAGAAAAGTAGTTCTTCTACTGCTAACATACCATCACAAAATCGAACATAGCCAATTAAATAAGCATCTTTATTGCTATCTGTTGCCTCATCAAGCTGAATTGAAAACAGTTTGTCACGCAACTTCCCTAAACGCTAATGCTGTACATCTTCAGCTATATCACCAATTTGACGGACAACAGTATCATTTGATAGAGGTATGGACTGCAATTGTTTGGCAAAATTATCTCCAAACATAGTTTATACAATCTCAATTGCAGCTGGCAGAATAAGCTCTTCACCAATGGTGTGAAGCTTTTTACATCTGGCTATTTTATTTGAAATTGAAATTTTAAGAGGCAAGTAAAGCTTTTTCATTCACAGATAAGTTTTTTTAAACTGATTTTTGCTTTTCATATGATTTTAATTTTAATTCGAAGAATTGTCAGGGTTTGTTAACGTACTCACTATGAAGCGTTTCCAAATGTTGTTTAAGTTTATTGGGCGTCATGCTGTCTGCTGCCAAAATTTTTGAGCAAATGACACCCAGGGCCCTTTCTTCTTCAATTACCGCAGTGCTGGTGAACCAAAAATTTAAGTATTCTTGAGAATATTTTCTTGATTTTACCTACGGAACCACGCTCGTCTGTGCACTTGTTGATGCTTCACTGTCGGCTAATGCTCGCTTACGCCTACTTAAATATTTATCCATGATTCTGTATAAATCTACTGCTGCTCGAATACCGTGAACTGCAGTTAACACGTAAATTACAACATACACATTCACGATAGAAGGATCAACTCGACCGAGACTGGCTGGAATTGAACGAGGTACAGCATTTATGCACGCTTGCGTCGCGGTCGCGCAGACGTTCCAGAATGTTCGAGACAAATCTGAACTTCTCGCGAAGCCGCTAGAATGTCCGATATGGTAGATGTAAGACAGAAAGCAATAAAGAGGCATCGATTCTGGTTTTATCAATGCAGCGGAACGGTGTTGCCAAATATCAATAATTTTACCTATTCGTGGTAATTTTTAAGGTTTGTAATGAAGAATTAAGGTCGTAGTGTAGCATTAGCGTCAAAATACAATTAAATAGAATCTAATATTACAATTACAGCACGATATCAGTAAAAATTATTGTATGAGAGGGGGGGGGGCGCAATGAGAATTGTGATTGAAAATTGGGTCGCAAATACTAAAAGGTTGAGAAGCACTGGATTAAAGTCGGTTACACTTTCGGCTTCTTATCATTAAGATCTCTGTATTTTATTTTTTGTAACTTCGATAATTGTTAATTATGGTTTAATTTTTGAGGATTTTGAGTGTAAATTTTATGGAATATGCGTGAGTGTTCATCGGCCCAATAGCAACAATTATGAGTATTAACAATCCCGTTCACAAAAAACGAGCACTCATCCGAAAAACAAATGTTAAGAAGCAAATTTGGGTTATTAATGATGCGTTCACTCATACCCTCACAAAAATCCAAACGTCTATCAAAGTCATCTTCCTTTAATTGTTAGACAAGGTGGATTTTATGCGGATGTAATTTATGGGGTTTTAACATTTTTCGAATTCTAGCACTGGATATACCAGCAATTGTTGTCAACTTACGGGTACCTAAAGTAGGGTCGAGATGGACGTGACCTAAAAGTGCAGCTTCCGTAGCTTCATTAAATGAAGTTAAAGTTAAAGTAAATTTCTTAATCAGTAAAATATGGTAAAATTGAAAAATCATTAATTATTGGTTTTTGGCGGTTTACTATATTTAAAAGACATTTTCTCAAAAACTACTGATCCGAATTTTAAAAACTAGGAAGCGTTAGAACGACAATTTAATGCCCTTTAAAATGATGTATCACCCCCTTTCGCATTTAAAATTTTAGCGACGAAGCTCACCACCCTTAAGAGGTTGAAGTGAGGTCTGTTTCGTTTTCATTGCCCCCCCCCCCTTGTATATACAAGCTTATATACAAATCTAAGTGTATTCATAAATAACTCAGGAGCGCACAAAACGTTGGATAATCCCAGATGATGGTGGGAAAGTAAGTTGCAAGTTCCGAGAGAGGCACAACATATCTGGCATTGACATGTACCATACAATTTTATTACCTCAAATGCAAAAAGTTGCCCGTTTTTAAATATTTAAATAAGAAAATATTCCTTGAATAGAAATTTGAAGCGCTATAAGGAGGGCTAAAATAACGTTAGAGGTGCCCGCATTGTCAGGATCCTTGGAAACATTCGTTAAATAGAGAAATTCGCTATATAGAAGTTTCAAATATACGTACGACTATAGTTACAAGCCTTTAAGTACGGAAAAATGGTTCGAATGTGTTCATTGGTCCACATACTATTGAAAAATTTTAGACTTTGGGATACTACCACAACAATTTTTTTGTGTCAATGAAATAAAAACGAACGACTTTAAAAAGAATTATATTTTAATAGTTTTTCATTTGTATAACATACCTGCTAGTAAGCAGCCTTTCGGAATGCTGGTTAGAAATAAATATAAAGTCTGTAATTGCTTACATTATATTACTTGCTACTCCCTAAGCTCTACAGCGACCTTATAACCATCAACCGTTTTCACCAGGAAATCAGATTTTAACTTTATATCTTCAACGCTCTTATAATCGGTAGTGAATCGATATTTTCTTATTACCGTTGCTATCAGGGTTTTTATGCTCATCATTGCGTATCTGGGTCCTTAAAATAACAACATAATTATTACTCTAATAAGCAGTTGCAAAAATAAAAAATGTGAATTAATTTAATCACTTTTTTGTACAAAATTGATGTAATGGTTTCGTATTAGAGGAATTATTAGTATTTAATTACCGGCACAATTTCTCAGTCCTCCTGAAAACGGTATCCAACTGTAAGGATGACGTTTAGCTACCGCCTCGGGAAGGAAGCGATCTGGATCGAATTTTAGAACATCTGGCCATATATTAGGGTCTCTCTGTACAGACATTATGCCCAATACGACCCCACTGCTTTCAGGAATAATGCAGTTATCTGAAAAATGTACATATAACTTGTGACCAAAAGTTTTCAGATTAGAGAGGGCCTGAAAATTTTTTGCATGTATGAGATTGTACTGTAAACAAACGCTAATTTATCCAACTGTCAATATTATTATATAATATATTCACCTACCAAAATCTGTTTACTCTGATTATTTAATTTGTTTGCTTCTTAAAATGCGTTTGATTACGACGAAATACCCTTTGAGGTTAAGTTCACTTTGTATATTTGATGAAATAAATACAAAACATGACAGTTACGACATGCCTTGTAGCACTCATAGCCAACCCTAATTTAAAATCTTTTTGATAACGTATTAACCTCAACACCGCCAAACTCGAATTAAATCATTTTCACCGCATCGTAATTGAGAATCTTAACTTACCTAATTGTATGTCCTGTGCTATAGTTCGAACCACAAATGCTCCTACTGGGAAAAGTCTCAACGTTTCTTTGATAACTCTTTCCAAATACTGCAGTTTTCCTAAGTCATTACATTCTATCAGTTTGTCTGGACCTACGACATCCATAACTTCTTGGTATACTCTATCCTATGTGAATAAATAATATTAAAGTTGGTATTATGCTTTTACAAATAATAATATTGTATTAAAATGTACCGTAATGGTTAAGTAGTTACGTTATCTTACTTGTATCTCCGGAAACATTCCAAGTACAACAAATATGAAACTGTCTGTGGTTGCCGAGGTATCGCTCCCCTGTAACCAAGTGATAATCAACAATCTTCAGTAGTACAATAAGAAGAAACACAATTTAGCATCATAGTGTATATTTGAAATTTATTCAAATTATCTCAATTTACTAAAATGTACTAAAAATTCGGCAAAGGCGTCAAATGAAACTGCTTTCCATTCGACATTACATCGTTCTTCGTGTTCAATTATAAATGACTTTACAATCAGTGCAGAATGGGTTGATGCATTGCCAGCTACAACTAAGTGCCCTAATAATCCGTTCAAAACTTCAACATAGAATAAATTAGTTACTGTTGGTCCTTGCTCTTGTCCGGGTATAAATTATGTATGGAACACATTCTGTTTATCTAAAAATGTAATCAGCATGATTTTGATTCGGTACTCTTGCACGCTTGTCGATCTTGTTGATGATTTCCAATCTACTACATACTCTGACGTTTTGTCTTAACTAATCACCAGTGACAATGTAGTCAGTGATAAGTCTGAAGACAATTTGCGTATGATTCAACTATTCTCCCGTTTTGTTAATTCTTAAAGCCGAGCAGCCCAGACTTTGCACAGATCTTCGTCTTTCCCAAAACTTCATGTATAATTCGTCGAATTCTTTCCTTACTGATATTGACCTCATCTACCATCATTCAGAAGGCCATTCGCCGATCTTCCGCCGCTACGAACTCTTGCAATGCTGAGTGATCGACGGACACCAGATTTTAGCGTCTTCTTAAACATTCTCACGTCCATTTTTGAAATATTTAAATCATTCAAATGCTACTTAAGGTATTATCCCCTACAACCTAGACAATTATCATCATTTTATCAGTTTCCGTTGTTATTCTTGATTTATTAGCAAAATTATCGTTGCTCCATGACGACCGACAGAAACACGTACGTGCTAGCGCCCTACACAAAAGCTAACAGTTGCTCTTTGTCCACCTTCTAGTGATAAAATCGTAAGCTATTATATTTTACGAGACTGCAATGGTGCAGCCTTAACCCGGGAATTAAATTATTCAAGCGTGCTGTATCATCGGTCAATATTTCTTTTAAGAAAACCGTGAAGCAGTTACAGTCAATTCTCAACGGTATGCACATACACTTTAAACATTTGTTATTTATGGCAAATTGAAGAAAACGTTTTCAACAAGATGCGACCTGTCATACTACAGGCATGAGAGTAGATATCCTGCGACAAGAAACCGCGGTGGTCGAGTGCAAGAACGCATCGACCACTCGAGGTCACACTGAATTGCGCTTGTTCCGGCGTGGTTTCGAATCCCCGCTGGGGCGACCGCAATTCGGTTAGTTAAGTTTAGGGTGCATGCTGCATGAATGGTTAGTGTGTAAAGGACGCCCGCACCCCCCTGAAGTAATGCGAAAGCGGTTCCGGGGGGGGGAAGG
>JABXWE010073653.1:0-11008 GCA_014611495.1 Limonius californicus
ACGTATTATGAATCCTGATATGTGTTTTAGGTTGGGCAACCCAAAATATATATCACAAGATACTGCGATGTCTGAATTTGTATTGACGTATTATGAATCCTGATATGTGTTTTAGGTTAGGCAACCCAAAATACATATCATAAGATACTGACGTTGTCTGAATTTGTATTAACGTATTATGAATCCTGATATGTGTTTTAGGTTGGGCAATCCAAAATATACATCACAAGATACTGCGATGTCTGAATTTGTATTGACGTATTATGAATCCTGATATGTGTTTTAGGTTAGGCAACCCAAAATATATATCACAAGATACTGGCGTTGTCTGAATTTGTATAACATATTATGAATCCTGGTATGTGGTTTGGGTTAGGCAACGGAAAATACATATCACAAGATATTACGATGTCTAAATGTTTATTGGCGTCTTATAAATCCTGATATGTGTTTTGAGTTAGGCAACCCAAAATACAATCACAAGATATTGCGATGTCTAAATTTTTATTGGTGTATTATAAATCCTGATATGTATTTTGGGTTAAGCAACCCATAATATATATAACCAGATACTGCGATATCTACATATTGATTGACATATTGTGAATTCTGATAGGTACTGTCGGTTACGCAACCCTAAATATATATATCACAAGATACTGTAATGTCAATTTATTGGTGGTATTATAAGTCCTGATATGTGTTTCGAGTTGCCTATTTTTCGAATAGTAGGCTCGTACTCTCCAGTGGAACGCCCCTTTGGAGGAAAATCCGAAATTGGTTTTGGTCATCTTTAAAAGTTTATGTTTCAGGCCGTTTTATGAATATTCTTGTTAAATATTTTTAAAGCGTGCCATTTTTTATAAGGATTGACTTATAGATCGAAATTTGACGATACAGCAAATTGTCAAACATGAGAAAGCGGAAATGCATTTTAAACATTTTTCATTCGCGTTTTTTACAAAATTAATTAGATGTCTAAATGCAATTCGAAATGTTTTTGCCGAACACTTTAGCGTCGAGATAATATCTATGATTTGCTGGAAAAAGTGTATCAGAAGTGTTTCTTTACAGAAATTTGGAAAGAGCGATGTTGTAGGACCTTCTACTTCAAAACAAATGTCGTTTGCTTGCAGACCTCTTCAATGTAAAATTGAGGCTTCTGCTACTGTTTTTAAGTTTAAATTAGAATACTAACGCCTGCTTGCATGCCTTTGCTTAACCTCGCATAGACGCGCTGTTTTTGTATTTCAACCGCACTTGGGTACACTTTCTTTGCGTTGTTGGGTTCGTCTGCAACCTGTGCAATCAACGTTCCAAAAATGTAAAATATCGCAGCCTAACGATATGTTTCTCCAGTTATGAATATTCGGTATGTTACTAAAACTATCATTTGAACTACAGATTTTCGAAATAGAAATACAGTTGAAGTCCGTTATAACGAACTTCAAGGGACCAACATTTTATGTTCGTTATAGCCGAAGTTCGTTATAAACAATTTAAAAAAATAAGCCCAATTACATACCCATTTATTAAAAATATCCAAAAATTTACACAACATAATGATGGCATGGCACATATACAGTAAAATACATAGTAACATATAATATATGTATGTACATAATGTAATAAGCAAAACTACAATTTTGGATTTTCAAAGCACATGTAATCAGTAATTTTAGTTTGTTTGCTTAATTTTTTCAGTTTTATATTTTCTACTGCTTGCTCTACATACGCTAGATTCCTAAAGTCACTTTCGCTGGTTTCTTCTTGAGATTCAAAAAATGCTGATATCAACTTTAAATATCCCTGCACTTCCGAAATTTGAGGCACTTTTATTTCGTTTATGTTATCCTTTTCTAATTCTTCGTCGTTGTCACTTTCTGTGTTTTTGTTGCAATTTTGCTCTTTTACGGAGTCTAGAATTTCGCCATCGGAAGGAATTTCACTAGTTATTAGAAAATCGTCCACGCTGTTATATTGTTCAACTGTATCATTGTCGAAATTTATTATTTGGTGTAATTTCAACCATTCCGCAATAGGGAGATCGTCTTCTTCTTCAAATTCTTTTGATTCCCATTGTAGTAGTCCTCCATGGCGAAAAGCATTTCGAATGGTTGACGCTTCAACTCGTAACCAGGCTTTGTTTACCATTCTTATGGCATCTAGAAGGGAAATCTTTTCTTGGACTTCATGGTTTAAATTTTCTACAATTTTTAAAACCAGCTGTTTCCGAAAATGAGACTTTAAACTTCTAATGACACCTTGGTCCATTGGTTGTAACACAGAAGTGGTGTTTGGTGGAAGAAACACGAGTTTAATGTTTTGTAAATTAAACATTTGTGGATGTGCAGCGCAATTGTCCACTGTAAATTAAACATTTGTGGATGTGCAGCGCAATTGTCCACTAGCAGCAAAATTTTTCTTTTTACAGCTCGCAGTTGGCTATCCCAGCTTCGAAGTTCTTTCTTGAAAATTTCGGATGTCATCCAGGCTCGCCTATTTGCAGTCTAATTAACGGGCAAACTTTTTACATTTTTAAAACAGCGTGGATTCGCGGATTTACCAATCACTAGCAATTTACGTTTTTCCTCTCCTGTCATATTAGCACAAACCAGCACAGTAATACGTTCCTTGGATAATTTACCACCAACACATTTTTCGTTTTTAAATTTTAACGTTTTGTCTGGAGTCATTCTAAAAAACAATCCTGTCTCATCGGCATTGAAAATGTTCGCGGGTTCATAACCTTTACGAATTTCGGGCCACACATTTTCAAGCCACTGCTTGATTGTATCACTACAAACATCTTTTGCATCGCCACTGATTTTCCCCGCACATATGTTATGTCTTTTCTTAAAACGATTCAGCCATCCATCAGAACACTTGAAATCGGCACCCAATTCCGCTGAAAACTGTGTTGCTTTTTCTTGAAGCATTTTCCCAGATATTGCAACATTCTGACCTCGATGAAGCACAAACCATTTTAAAGCTGCTTCTTCAACTTCCGGCTGGGCAGCTTTGCGAAGTCTTTTATTTTTACACACGTTGTTCTCAAAGGCTGTAACGATCGCTTCTTTATTTTTTATCATTGTTGATAATGTTGATGGAGACAGTCCCTGCTCGCGACACACTTCTCATTGTGATTTTCCATTTTCCAGATCGCGAAAAATTGAAATTTTTTGCTCAACCGAAAATTGCTTTCTTTTACGGCAATCCATTTCAACGACCGCAGTAGCACTGAATTCTAAAACAATCCGCTTAGTAAATGCAGCTGGACGTATCCTAGGTGATAATGATATTTCATAGAAAATGCATTCAGGTAGCTTCATAGTTTGTGCGTCATCCATAAGCCTTATTATTGGGCTGCAAAGGAATGTTTTTCTAATTGTGTAAATACTAAACTAGGTACTTAAATTCCTTTCTCATGGTCATAAATCTGCAATGCCTTACAGAAAGATAATCTTTTAAAATATTTTTGAACAAACAATTTTCAAGGAGGCCGAAAATGTTTGTTGTAGATGTCATTTTTAGCACATAATTGCTTGGAAGGGCGTAAAAAGTTGTTCGTTAAAACCGAATGTTCGTTCTACCACGATTCGTTGTAAACGCATTTATTTACATGCATTTTAATACATTTTTGCCGGGACCTAAAAATTTGTTCGTTATAAGCGGATGTTCGTTATAATAGGTATTCGCTATAACGGACTTCAAGTGTACACGTTTTCATGTTTTCATAATTTATAACGCAGTAAGGCTATATGGAACCTTAGAACTGATACACATATGTACATATACATGGTTAAAGTGCAGGTTTGGCTCATTTTTTTATAAATATTGTGTATTAGGCTAAGACTGACCTTTTGTTGTTGTTCATGGCCTACCCTTATCGATAATTCAAATGATTACACCGCATAAATTTCTATTATTCTTGGAATTACGATCTGGTTTCGCAGTTGATGTTAGGTGTATGTGTTTCACTGAATACATGATTTCCAAAAATGCCGTTAATAGTCTTCACCTCGATTGATCATTTGCTGCAAACATAGGAAAAGTTCGCGCAATAACCATCAATTTAGGCTCATACGAGTGCTCACTCACACGCTAAATTATTACACCTCTGTTCGTAATGCATGAGCATTATTTGTAGAATATCGTCGGTTGATAGATGATGGCACAAGAAGATTCCTTTCTGCTGGGAACATTTGAGTTCCAGTTGCCTGGAGCGAAATTTCGGTCACGGTGATGGACGGTCGATCACGAGCACGAAATCGTGGAAACAGTCGGCGGTGTCATATTTCATCCTAGGGCTGCAATGCGATTAAAGTCCGCAACCACGTGAAAATCGCTAAATTGATATATGATATTGGACGGTGAATTAATAGGTGCAGGTATGCTTATGCGGACTGGTAACTATCTGTCTCACTATTTTGAATCGATAAAACGTGTGTATAATTCATTTTTGGAAACGCTTTCAGGCTTTACATCTTCCTTCCATTGACTTTTCGACGTATATGTTATTGAGATATTTCTAATACAAATACCTATAAATCTTTATTGAATTTCTTACATACTTTGCAAATACATATAACATACGTTTTAGTAAAATCTATGGATATTTGGTCTCTGAACATTTCGCTTCTGGGCACTTCGTATCCATGTACAGTATGGTCTTGTGACTGTTGCCTCAGGGGTTATCATACCCATGATTATCTTGTCGAGGTAACATTGTAATACTGTTATTATTTTACATTTAGTTTTCGTGTATATCATCTGAACGTTAAATTTTCAGACATTCATGAAGTTTCAAATTTCTTTTCGGTTCCCACATTCGCTCTTAAAAGTCCATCGTGGTTGACCTTTCCGGTTGGTTTGAATATCTTATAGAACTGATTCTTAAAACGGTCTTTAGATAACAACAATTTTAAGGTGTTAGTGGAAAACAATATTCAAAGATTTTAATTTTCTACTTTTGCTTTATTTGGGTCTGGAGGAATCATCATCAGCTACCTGGTTTACGCTATTTAGCCTTTCCGGCTGTTTCTAAATTCTATCTTAGGAGGAAGAATAGCATCTGAACTGATCAAATATGGATTTGAAAAACTATTCCCTATGACAAACCGGATGTTTCAGAAAGCTCTAAATGAAAATCAGAAGAATGAACTGAAGCCTATAGATTACGCATCTTCAAGAAAGGAAATAGAAACAAATGTGATAATTACAGGGGTATCAGTGGAATATCATCTATGGGAAGATTATATGCAAAAATAGTAAGGCCAAAATTAGTGGAACAATAACAAGCCTAATTGATAACGATGAAGCGATTTAATGCGGGACGGGCACGTAGTGACCATATATACCTATACATATACCATACAACGACTAGTAGAAAAGAAACTGGCAAAAAACAAAGAATTCCATGCAGCTTTTATTGACCTCAATTAAACCTACTACTTCCTATTTCCTAGAGTACAATTATTTAAAGCTCTGCAGAAAATAAGAACATCCAATGAATTAATAAAAAAATTATATAAGCACCACAAAGTAAATTCAAGATAGGGAACAAGACATTCAAGGCAACTAAGGGTCTCCTACAAGGTTGTTCCACACAGCCAACACGGTTTAAAATTTTCCTAGAGCAGACACTAAAATACTGGAAAAGCAAATGTAAAGGAATGGGAAGGAACAGGAACAACCACAAGATGAAGGAGATTTAAGCTATATGCTAAGAAAACTAATAAGAACGAACACCCAAAAAGGATTGAAAATAATCCTTGATAAAACAGAATATCTGACAACAACACAAGAAGTGGTGATAAATTTAGAAAATGAAGATGAAAAACACGTACAAGGAACAGACACATTTAAATACCTTTTTCTTCTTTAGGCGCCGTCTTCAGATCGAAGTATGGCAATCATCATAGCAATTCTAATCCTTGAGGCTGCTGCCCTGAAAAGTTTCCCAGATGTGTCTTGAAACTATTCCCTCAGATTACGCAGCCACGAGATTCTTCTTCCTTGGATTTTCCATGTATTATCAGCTGTAGCATACCGTACCTTTCTCCTATTGTAACGTGTCCAAGATACTGTAGTTTTGAGCTTTTTATTGTATCTATAATTTCCTTTTGTTTACCCATTCTCCTCAGAACTTCGACGTTAGTTACTCGGTCCGTCCACGATATTCTGAGGATCCTTCTGTAGAACCACATTTGGAACGCTTCTAGTTTCTTGAGCGTTGCTACATTGAGGGTTGATGCTTCGACCCCGTAAAGAAGAGTGGTGAAGACTTAGAATTTAACTAAACGAACCCTCAAGTCCAGACTCACCTTTCTACCGCAGAGTACTTTTTTCATTTTGATGAAATTCGTTGGTGCTATTTCAATCCTGATTTTGATTTCATTGGTGTTGCCGTTATTGGAGTTCACGCTTGCACCAAGATATGTGTATTTTACAGCCTGTTCGATATTCTTTCCATTGACAATATGATCTTCATTATTACCATATGTCTTCGAAATCCTCATGAATTTCGTCTTCTTAATATTTTATGTTAAACCACACTCTTCGCTACACTCAACTAATTTATCCATCAATCTTTAGAAATCTTCGATATCTTCTGCCAGAATCACCATATCGTCCGCATATCTTATATTTTTGATGGGTGCTCCATTGACCTTAATACCAACTATTTCTCCTTCAAGGGCTTTTTTGAGAATATCTTCGGAGTATGCATTGAAAAGGATCGGTGATAGAACACACCCCTGTCTCACTCTTCTTTTTATTTGTATCTCTTCTGATGTTAGTTTGTCAATGCATACCGTCGCCTTTTGGCTGTAGTATAAATTTGAGATGATTTGAAGGTATCTATAATCCAAATGTTTCATTTTGAGAATATTTATTAACTGCTCGTTTAGAACTGTGTTGAACGCCTTGTTATAGTCAATGCAACGCACATACATATTCTGGTTAACGTCTAGACACCTTTGAACCAGCAAGTTGAACGAGAACGAGGCGTCCCTTGTTCCCAAGCCTTTCCGGAATCCAAATTGAGTTTTCCTGATGTCCATGTCTAGTTTTTGATATATACGGTTGTGATTGATTTTTAAGAATAATGTCAATGTATGTGATATCAAGTTGATGATACGGTGGTTCTGACATTCTTTGGCATTTGGTTTCTTGGGCAAACAGATGAAAACTGACAGGAACCATTCTTCATTTAACTACCATGGATTCAATATTTCGAAAAACCTCATCAATGAACTAAATCTAGTTCTATTGGATAGACATGTTACAAAAAAACACATAAACGAAAATAAATAATTCTTTGGTTCCCACTACAGTATCCTATGGTACAGGAGTTTGGGTATTAAATACAACAAACAGAAGTAGAATGAATGCAACAGAAATTGACGTCTAGAGGTGAATCCGTCGAGTTGAGGGGATGGGTCTACCAACAAAAGATTAAATCAAAAAACGAACAGGAATAGGGAAAGGCACATTAGCTATATCGAAAAAAACGACTTATAAGGTACGCACACGTAAGAAGAACAGGCTCAAACCGTTGGACAGTGGAAGTAACAAAGTGGAGTCCCATGGGAAGAAGAGGAAGGCCCAGAAGATCGTGGAAAGATGAAGTAGATGGGGCGATGGAAAGGAGAGGGCTAGTAGGCGGAGAGTGGGGCAACAGAGATCAATGGAGACAGTGACTGAGAAAAGGAAGATAGCGAAGCTGTAGAAACCCTTCAACTATCTCGTATCTAAATTAAAAGTAGATATTCCTAACTGTTTGCATCATTGATAACAAATGCAATCTACAATTTGAAAACTGTATATAACTATAACTGATGTCAAACCAACTAACATGTGAGCTTGACGCATGAGACTGTGTGTATAAATATTGTCACGAAGTGGCTGCAAATTACTGTATACTTTAATAGAAACGTAGACATAAAATCTTTATCAGAACCTACAAAACCATTTATTATTTGCAACTACTGTAAAACTCAACATTTGGGTTTGAGGCTAACTACTGTACTGTTGAATATTATTGCGTTTGCAGTCTGTTAAATATTATTATGACCCTGATCTTTGTTTGGTTTCTTCTTATAATTGTTGTTTTACAATGGTTTTATGACACTGAACTTAATAATTGAATTAAGTAAATCTAAAATCTCGCAAACACTTCTCGAGATTTACAAGTTGAAGCAGCGTTTGCTTTATAAAGGAACTATAGATTTTGATTTCATTTTAGATATCAAAAAGGGGAAAAAAAGACTTTGTTCGAAATGTACTACCTGGTAATCAAAAATTATCAGATAATAACTTCGAAGTCATTATAAATATCTTCATCCAAATACTAATATAGAAATATTGACAACAAATTATTTGCGATTGATTCATCTAACTGTAATTGATCTGACATGGTATTAAAAAACTTGTATATAACTCTGAAGAATCGTAGGTGTAGATTCTTGTTAAATTTGTTGTGGAGATCCAGGTGTCTCTTGAATAATAGGTGCATTATGGATACTCTTTGTTTATGTGCTATGCATTACCGATGGTGGTAGTCTCTAGCTCTCGAGAAAGCAATGAAAGAGTCATTAAAAGCCATGAGTCAGCAGCCGGTAATGATGCTTTCGGTTTTTACAAGCCTACTTCATAGTCCATATGGCGCTAAGGCTACGACTTCCCCTTTATAAATAGCTATGAAAAGAAGCTCTCATTATGCAACAGTTATTTGATGCTGGATATTAGGTCCGTTTCGTAAAAACCAGCGCTTACTGTGCAAGTCATTAAAGTAGCAGGATTATGGTGGTAATATTGTAAACGACTAATGATTTAATGAAATGAATGGAGACAGGCGCGCGCCGTGAGGATCTTGGCGCTGTAATTAATTATATGTGCGTATTTCTGACTCTTGATGATGGTCTCGCATGCATTTCCTCTAACAATAGCAGAACACAGTTTACAGTTCTAATTAATTACACGGATAATGTAGGCGGTTAAAGTGCTTTTAATGTCCCATCAATGTTCTCTCTGTATATGGATACCTTTTTTTAAGTCTTGAACAAGGTTTACTTTTACTTGCCTCTACAATATTTCGCAATAATCCACAAGTGGTGTACAATAATTAGTAGTATCTTCAGCATTTACCGATCAATGTCGTTATATCAAATTTATCAACAGGATTACTTAAACTATTTCCTATTTCGAAATGCTGATTTGACCTTACATGCACAAAATAGACAAATTAATTTGTTAAAGGAATCCACATAGTGGTGTACAATAGCTGGACAAGTTCTTAGGGATTTACCAATATGTACACTGGATCAATAACGTTATTTCCAATTTATCAAAACGAATGTTCGAACTGTTCCCCAATTTGAACCGCTGGTCGAGCCATGTAGAGACAAATTAATTTATTAAAGGAAACCACATAGTGGTGTACAATAGCTAGGTAAGTATCTTCGGGATTTACCAATATGTACACTGGATCGATGACGTTATTTCTAATTTATCAATAGAATTTCTCGATCTATTTACTACTTTGAAACTCTCATTTGGCCAAGCACAAACAAATTAATTTGTAAAGGTGTCCAGATGGTGGTGTACATTAACGGGGTAAGTATCTTCGAAATTTACGCTGAACGATGTACAGTGGAGCAATGATGTTATTTCTAATTTATTAACAGAATTCCTGGAATTATTTACTACTTTGAAACTCTGATTTGGCCTTGCAAACAAATTAATTTGTAAAAGTATCAACATGGTGGTGTACAATAACTGCGTAAGTATCTCCGACGTTTACCAATATGTACACTGGATCAATGAAGTTAATTCTAGTTTATGAACAGGATTACACGAACTACACGAACGAAACGCTAACTTAACACATACGTATATTAATTTGCTGAATCAACGCACAGGGTGTTGTAGAATATCTGTATATATGCCTTGAATATTTACCCGTGTATAATTCCAAAAGACTTTTATGATTTAGTATGTAAACATGTTACTATTGGTGCTCAAACATTTATAAACTTTGGACTGATGAATTCTAGTTATGTATAGACCAGACCGACTGATCTGTTATAGAAATTCTCACAGTGATGTGGAATACCTAGGTAAATGGCTTGGATATATATTTATCAGTGTATAAACTGGGCCTTCAAAATAATAATTCCAAATGACTTTTATAATTTATGGTTTGTGGAATGCCAAATTGCTGCTCAAACGTTTATCGACCTTGTACCGATGATTCTGACTATGTATAGTTAGACTGATCTGTTATAGAAATTCACACAATGATGTGGAATAACTAGGAAAATGCCTTGGATCAGTATTTATCAGTGTATAAACTGGGCCTTCAAAATTATAATTCCAAATGACTTTTATAATTTATGGTTTGTGGAATGCCAAATTGCTGCTCAAACTTTTATCGACCTTGTACCGATGATTTTGACTATGTATAGTTAGACTGATCTGTCATAGAAATTCACACAATGATGTAGAATATCTAGGAAAATGCCTTGGATCTGTATTTATCAGTGTATAAACTGGGTGTATAAATTTATAATTGTAAAAATGACGCTGTTGGTGCTCAAAATTTTGTCGACTTCGAACATATGATTCTGACTATGTTTAGCGGTCCAACTTGTTAAAGAAATCTACACAGTGATGTAGAATAACTATGTGACTGTCTTCGATATACATTTATCAATGGATCTATAAAAGCGTATGACGTTGTAAAGTCGACACTGTTGGTGTACAAACTTTTATTAATTTGCAACCCATGATTCTGGCTATGTATACACAAATTGATTTGTTAAGGAATTCCACAAAGTGATATGGATATATAATAATCAGTGTACAGGGTGGGCAAATTTCGATGTTTGTATAGGGTAACTCGGTAATTATAGGAGATACAAAAAAATGGAAGGCACGTTCTCGATCTCTTTTTTTGAGACAAATTCACTGGCGGAAACAAAAATTTGCTATCGTCTTTTGTTTT
>JABXWE010073662.1:0-10614 GCA_014611495.1 Limonius californicus
CTTAGACCGCGTCGTCGTAGAATTTATTGATGCTGAAGTTCCGCTAACCGTTGTAGGTAGCCTTTCAAAGCGAAATGATGTTTTGATAACGCTACCTGGAACGGTTAGCAAAATGTCAGCATCAATCAATTCCACGACGACGGGATCTAAGCCCGAAGAGATGATTTCGTATATTGTGAGTTCAAAAAGTAATTACATAAGGGTTGGCCATGTAAAATAAAAGTAATGTCAACAGCAAGCTTTAAAATTCATTATCTGTCATCACTGTTGTTATTGTCATAAGTTTACATTGAAAATTCAATTAAGTTACAATTAGGTATAATGGTTTTTACAATAGAACACAAAATATTTATGATTCAATCATATTTTCGAAATGGTGTTCGCGAGAACGGCGTACAGATTTACAGTGCGGTGCCATGTTTAAAGGAATTTCGGCAACAACTTCCAGATATTGCTGTCCTTGAAGGAGATTTTTACAGCGCACTTAGAAGATGTGTTGATGTATTCCGAGATACAGGGAGCATTATTCATGGAGATAGAGCTGGAAGGCCAAGAGTTCGTACTCAAAATACAGTTGATGATGTTCGTCAACGTTTGAACGAGCAACCCACTACATCACTACGTACACTTCCGCAACAGACTGGTTTATCATTAGGAACTTGCTATACTATTGTCAAAAAAGTTGCTGCCAGCAGATTACAATAGGAGCATTTTGTATTGTCAGTGGTTCTAACAATATTTAATGAACAACGAAGAATTGCTAAATTTAACGTTTTTTTCTTACGAGGCCTGGTTCACTCTTTCGGGGTATATAAACTCACAAAATATGAAGTTATGGAGTGCTGCAAATCCGCATACTTTTCACGAATCTCCCCTTCACCCGTTACAAGTTGGTGTTTGGATTGCTGTGTCTCGAAGACGTATTATCGGACCCATATTTTTCCACGAAACTGTTACTGCTCAGAGATACCGGAATATTGTACGTGAATTTATTAATCAGCTTCATGAGGATGAGCTCCAGGAAGGCTACTTCCAACAGGATGGCGCGACGCCCCACACCGCTCGAGAAACCCTCAATTACCTTCGTGAATTTTTTGACGATCGAATAATTAGTTAAAGTTCAAATCCAGAATTTCCACTTAGATCACCAGGCTTGACTATTTTAGATTACTTTATATTCCCTTATCTGAAAAATAATTTATACAAGACCCCTATTAACAATATCGAGGAACTGCAAAACAGAATTACGGAATAGTGTGCCATTATAACTCCTCAAATTCTTATAAATGCTTTTAATAGTATGAAAAGACGAGTAAATTTGTGTCTGCAGGAAAACGGTAGCCATTTTGAACATCTTCTTTAGTTTTATGTTTATTTTTCTGTACCTGTGAAATGAAAAAATTATAATTTCCAATTTTAATGATTACCTACTTGTTATATGTTTAATAGTGTAGTAATTTAGTTGTTACTGTTATCGTCTAAATTGAAATAATAGAACTCATTTCTTCAAAAATTGATTTATTTACATTTACCACACAACTTAACCTAACATAACACTGGCGGTTAGGTACTGGCGCTTGCGTTAGATGGCGCTAGAAAGGCTGTGCCTAAACGTCAATTGGTATATAAAGTTTGCGTTAGACATTATTTTATTATTCCATGGCCAACCTTTGTGTAATTACTTTTTGAACTCACGGTATAAGATTACTTTAAATAACCCTCGTAATTAGGTTTTTGTTTTTTTAATTTTCGTAAACGGCCACGCATCTTCTGCACACTACGATTTGGTTTTTGCTCTAAATAAAATTGCAATACGTGACGTGACAGCACAAATCTTAAATTAAGGTTATCAATAGAGTAAAGAGTTCAAAGTCAATACATGTGTTGAACCTTGTATTCTTATATGGCAATGCGTCCACTGTTTATTAATGAATACTGGCACCTAATAAAAATTTCAGAACAGTAGCTTTTTCTACTAATTTATTCTAATGAGATGTGCTTCTGCTTTTCGTGCTTGTTTTAAAACAGGTGCCTCTAAAGGAGTGCCCAATTTGTTCCTCCCACTCTCATCAATTAAAATCACACAACTTTTGCCCGTGAAGTCGTAACGGCCGTTTAAATTTGAATACGCCACTTAACACTGGTTGGTTCTGGCCTTTAGATACAAGGTGATAAAAAAGGTTTAAGTGCACATTAAAGCTAGCAATATTCATCATGCTCATGCAAATGGAACTTAGGAAGATAATTAAACCTGGAAGCAATGGGGAAGTTGTGGTTAAGATATCCATCAGCGAGTGGACTAAGAATTACTGTAGTTTTTAGCACTAGATAATGGCAGAGTGGAGCTGCAATGCGTAGAAAATGGAGAACAATGATTGGTATTCCAAGGATTTTTGCATTTGATTAATTCTTAGAAAAACCACATAACCAGATCATAATGAATAGTTTGAAGTATTTAACTATAGTCTTGGAAAACAACTTCACTGTTACAAAAAAGCAGAGTATTTATTAACAAGTATAATAATATTAATAGTTTGAAGGATGCGATGGCAAAATTTTCCTTTGTCAATTTAACATACGTTGTATTTATGGAATACATTTTGTTAATACGTCGTAGTAGGTAATAAAATTAACACGACCATAAACAATGGTACGGATGTGTAAAGGACCACAATGTGATAAGTCATTTTGAACGAACGGAACCATGAAGGTCGCCTATGAATTTTTAACACTCGAAGGACGTCCTGTACGTCTTTGAAAGAAGGTAATATTTGTTTTATGTGAATTTTATCAATAAACAATCAGAACGAATAATGAAGCATTTAAGACCTTTTCTAATCTAAAACATCAAATTGAGGAAACCATAAACAACTTCCAATTAACAATTAAGAATTTGCATTATAACCTATAAAGCTGTAATTTAAGTTTTTTTTGCGAAATCTAGAATGTTCCGCCTTCTCGTTAATTACAAACAAAAGAAACATATTCGGAATAAATTAATTTTACTTTTACGTAAATTATAGGTTAGAAGTAACTGATCGCCTTTTGGATTTATAACAAGAAACAAATATTATGTAAAATTTTAATTTTAAAAAGAATAACGTTAAATACAGTGTGTTAGATAAATATAGCCTTGATGTATCTACGAGACCACAGGAAATGATTATTCACCGCAAGTTGCTAACAATGTAATAAAATAGAACAACAAAAGAGCATAAACATGAGCGTCAGATAATATATTAAGAACAAAATTAGACTGATATTTAATTTTAGGTATTATGAGCGATGATTACATAAAGATATATTAATTGTCTGAAACAAATTACATACAAATAGCTGGACAAACTCTTAAAGAGACTATTTTTATTATATCAAAATTTTCAAACAACTGACGTCAAGCATAAGCATTTTAGGTAATTTTTTTAAAACCATTTTTCTATTTGTGAAAGACGTTCAAATTTAAACAGGAAAGTTTAATACGAATATTATTTCAAAAAATAAGTTAATTAAAGGTTGGACGTGGCTCTTGTTAAAATATTCATGGTAGTTGTTTTGATATACAGCAGACGCTCGATAACGTACACACCCGATTATGGAAACATCGTGCTAATGTAAACACAAAATTTTTGCTATAAGATCAAATGGAACGCCCGATAACGTAAACAACCTGTACAGCTCGATAACGTAAACACTTCGTTTTTATTGGTTTTATGATGTACATACGTGACTCTCAGCAAATTATTTGTAGGAGCAGCGCTGATCTCATTTTAGTCGTTATTAAACTTAAGTCAGGCATATTGCATGTGTTTATGCATTACGACTATGGCATCCACATCCAACAAAAGAACGTGTTTAAGATTGAGTGACAAGGTGAAAATCATAGACGACATTGCACTAGGTGCGGGAGTGACACAATTAGCAAAAAATATTAATTGTGTTATTAAACGTTTCTTTTAATTTGCTGATTAATAAAATCACGCTCGCTAATGTAAACATTTCGATAATGTGAACACACTCGGGCCTGAATTAGTTCACGTTATCGAGCGTCTGCTGTAATATTATTTTGACGTGACAGTTACGACGTCGGAGAGTTCTGTTCATTGTAGCGTGGAACAGCATATAATAATCAAATTACTTACGACGAAGCCTTTCAACTGAAATTCCTACAAGCTGCGAGCACAATACGAGTGGTTGATTGGTCGAAACCTTTTAGAGTCGGAAGAGCTTGTGTAGAAAATGCAACTTCGGTTAATCGTGTAAATGAAGAAAAATTAATGCCCTTATTCAGCAAAACCGGCGAGTAACAGTTCGTCAAATTTCACCAATTTCCGCGCTTGTTCACCCAAGAACACACGTTGCATCGTTTGCAAATAGCTTCTTCTTTACTATAGTGATATGAGAGTGAAGAAGATGAATTTTTGGACTCGATTGTGACAACTGATGAATCCTGAATAGATAATTTACACCTGACAAAGCGTGCAAGAATGCAATGGTATCACACCACATCTTGAAAGCCAAAGAAAGCAACACCTGTGTTATCAGTTGGTAAAGTGATGGCAACATTGTTGGGGTTCTCAAGGGGTGCCCTTTGCTGAATTTCTTACAAAAAGTCGTACATGCACACTATTATTCGATCAGGAATAAGCGGAAGTTCTGTTTGCGTTCTCCTATACAATGCTCGCTCTCATGTCGTTGCAAGAACAATTGAAACCATAAACGAACTCCAGTGAGACCTTCTTCCGCATGCAGAATACATTGCTTATCTTCTTCCTTTTATTTTTTACCTACTAATAGAATTTTGCCGAGAGAATATTTTAGGCATATAACGATGTTATCGAAGCTGTTTAAGAATGGATACGCATGCACCAAAAGATACTTCTTGTAGGAATGTATTAGAAGGCTTCCAGATCGTTGGTTTTCATGGTTTTAATATTATAATACCCATTTTCATAAATCAATTCCTGTTTAAATTGGAACAGTCCTAATGCATGCAGCTAAAATTTCAAATGTTTACCCTGAACAAAGCAAACACTATATATATTCACAAATTTGATAGAAAAGAACGCCGTAGTAATTCAAAATAATCAGCTTTCGAAAGCTTAAGGGGATCCTAAAGCAACCAGGCTACTAAAAATTAAAAATTACTTTGTACATCGACAAACCATTGTAGTCGTTTTCTTGTCCTCTACGGGGCTTAGGGCCGTCTACCTGAACGCTGGAAAACGAACTGCAGCCAATGTGAAAGATTATACGTATAATATACGATTAAGACTTTGCATTGTTGTGATTGCGAGAAAATCAAACTACATTTGAGATTCGGGTTGTGGGCTATATGTTATTAAGGAATGGCAGTTTTTAAGAAGGGCAAAAATTTAACTAAATTCCATATGTGTGGTAAATGTAGATTGACTTTTCAGTAATTTTGGACTGCTTTTGCAGTTTTTTATCACACGTTCTTATATGTTTTTGGTAATGTTTCAACCTCGGTTTCAACCTTATTTTATTCTTGGTTATATTATCTACTAGCTATTGAAAACCGCAAGTGGAAAGATGGCATATTAACGTAGATACAGTGATAATAGAAAACATTAATTTAGGCCTACTTTAAGTCACTAGTAGCCCTTAAGAAAATGTTTGATAAACTGTTATTAAATCCATGTTTTTATAAAGTATGGTATAGATTGGAATACAGGTTATATATTTTATTTAAAATATGTAAACACTACTTGAAACAATTGAATAGATACACAACAACTGGTCAATACAAATAAAAAAATCAAACAGATATAAACCCGATGCGGGCGTCCCTTACACACTAACCATGCAAAATGCGGTCGCCCCAGCTGGGATTCGAACGCCCCAACTGATCGGCCACATTTCGCTGTGACCTCGAGTGGCAACGCGTTCCCGCACTACTCCACCGAGGCCTCATTCTTTTCTAGCTAAGCTGACTTTACGGTGTAAGTACCCTCGGCAACTTGGCAGGTATGGTTTTCATTTTAATCCTACTCTGGTCTTCTTGCCTTGCGACTACTTTATGTAAAGTTTTAGCAGCGTTAGACCTATTTCAAATTGCTTAATTCGCAATGGAAGTAAGTTGCAATATTCATCAAAGGCCGGACACCATATACGTTGATATATTTACTATTATAAGTACTTTAGCAGAAAATTATGCCCGTTCTAAACTAATTAGACCAACTTTAAAATAGCTCGTATGACTAAGGGAATACATATGTAGTTATTTTCAGATAGTGGGAGGAGTGTTAAAACATTTAAAACTAATTCTGTTGTGCATTTTAGAGAGGCTAAATTGAGTATTTATTCATAATTAACACCATATTTTAAGTAATTCCAAGTTAAATTCACTTGCATTATGCTTATTATGCTTTCATTTGTGCAACTTGGGAGCGATTTTCATTGCATTCATTATAATTTCAATTATTGAATTTAGAAAGCCACATTTTAGCATTGTCTGTTTAAAGTAAATTGTGTTGCTTAGATAAGAACACATCGTAATAGAAGAATATTTGTAATAACCATACATGTTTTTAGGTGAGCTTTAAAAATTACTTTCAATATGTTTCTTGTAGAAGGTTAAGTTTGTTTTTGTAATTTTAGTCTGAAGATGGATTACAGTTAATTCGAAAACGTTTACAATTACAATTTTCTAGGTTCATACATTAACATTTTTTGTGGGAATTGACATTGGTTTTATTTTATTATATTTTATTAAATACATCCCACTATGAGATCTCAGGACCTCAACGAATTTATTTATAATCATACAGAGTACCCGTTCCATAACCAATAATAACCGGGGAATTTATAAAAACAATTTTATTTATTTAATACAAAACTGCTTATTTTGTGAAATGTAGATGTTTTATTTTATACTGCAAGTTAACAAAACACTGAAACTACTTGCTGCTTTTTGTAACATTAAGATATTGCTCATTATTGACAACCACAAAAACATTTGTTAATATTAATAAATTTCATTCCATTTTAAAGGTTTCTTAGATACGCCAATACATTTTGTAGTAGTTCTTAGATCTTTAATTATTGTTTTTAATAGTTCAAATCGCATATTTGCCAGCTTTTACATACGATTCAGTAACTAGAAATTTAGATTGTTTATTAAATAGAACCTTCACGAAAAATTTTATTTGGTCATTATATTGGAAAACCAACTGAAGTCCGTTACAGCGAATGCCTACTACTACGAACATTTTGTAATTACGAATACCTTTGAAACTCCAAATATAAGCTCGTTATATCCGCTAGACTTAAAAAGCGAAAAATAAAAATAAATATTTACTGTACATCAACAACATCAAATACCACCTTTATGATTATCAAATATATGTTTCCGTCCTTATAAAATATTTAAAAATTAAAAATTTTTTATCCACTATAAAGTAGGCAAATATGTATATACACAAATATACATAGATCGCTATTAAGATGCTTTTTTAGTTTTGAAATAAAACATGTGTTGTGTTTATGCTTTAAATCATAACTGTTTGCGATATTGTCTAAACAACATTTTAGAACTAAATAATTATTCGCGGAAATTTAATTGTATATACTTCAACAGTTCTAATTCTAGAAAAAATGTCTTCAATTCAGAATTAGTGCAGTAGTAAAATCTTTATCGTGTTGATATTAAAGAAGTAAATGCAGGCATAAATTCAAACATTCAATCCAAAATAATTTTAGAAATTTGCCCTTCAATTGAATTATAAATTTTTGAATAGATATTTGTAGGTTAATTTTGAATAGAGGTATATATTTTTTGACTAACACTAGCTAGAAATGCTAAAATTGTTTACCTATTCGTTGGAGTTTCCGCTGTATGCAGGACATACAATACAGCAAACAATGCAAATCCAAATACTTTTTTTTGGAAAACGCTTATTATATCTGGAATCTCTTATGTGAATTGAAATAATTGAATTTACAACGAATTCTGTTAGCGCGAACATTCTGTATATACAGCGTGGTTGATTGTTTACTACAGACTCATTAATACCGCCAGAGTAAAATAATTAAAAAATTCAAAAACTAATCTTAAATAACTTTATGCCCTCTTTCCAACCGCCTACTGCAAAATCTTGTCAGTTGATGAACAAAAGAACAGCAATTTGAAGGTTACTTTTTAAAACATCTTGTATTTTTGGGATATTTGAAATGCTTATTAAATACTGACGACATTCTGTCGTAGATATTTAAGAATAACTTTTAAATTTTTAATTAGTTGGATTTCAACAAAATGTGTGTAATGAAAAACAACCACCCTGTATATGGGGCTGCTCACCCTTGGCACCTCGGAAATGGAAACATACGAAATCGGTTAAGTTAGAGAAAAGTTGCGCTTTTTTATGGCGATTGAGAATATGAGCAGAAATACTGGATATAGTGATTCCTTCTTATTTATCACGAAAATTGAAAATTGTGGTTGTGGAAGTAAATTATTATTTTCCCTGCCATTGTCGCTATTTCAATTAAACTTGGTAACTTTATGTTTTTGGTAACTGCCAGTTGAATGGCCTTGATAGAAATTTTCTAGGCCTTCTAGATTTCAAGCTGCGATAGTTAACTTTTTTTATTTCTTTTGGCTGCCATATTAGATTATCACACCATTAGATTGACAAAAAATTAGCGTTTCAAATTGGTAACAACATACCTTTTTCTTTCAAAAAACTTTATATACGGAAATTTTTTATTGGTCTAACGATAACAAGATGACAAATTAAAAAAGACTATGATTAGTTAAATTGTTTAAAGTGTGCGCCGTTAGTTAAGATGCAGAGGTTAGTCCTCAAATTCCTTTCGTCCACCACTTTTTGGATAATCTGCGTCGGAATGGAGTCGAAGGCATTTCCAAACATGTCTGATATTTTCCGTCAGGTATGCATATACACCGTCTTTTACATTGCTCTACAGAAAGTAATTCATAGGCGTTAAGCACGGCGATTGCGGAGGCCAACGAACCGGGCCAAGTCATGAATTTTGAAGACGTGCATACGAATAATTACGAACAATGTGGGCGTTGTGAGGACCAGCTCCGTCTTGCTGGTATCTTGTACGCTTTTAAAGGGTTACTAATGGCAATTCGTTTAGCACATCTTCTAAATTTGTTTGCAAAAATGCGAATATCCAGGCCTATCTAAACGCTTACCGCTAAAAAATGGATACAGAATCGCATTATCTGAAAGGTCAACCCACACGTTCAAATAATATCGAACTTGCGGCCTAGTCTCTCTTATTAAGTAGGGATTCTCTGTTGCATAGTGGTGACCATCTTTCTTGTTAAACATTTCCGAATTTGTAAATAAAGACTCATCAGCCCATAGTACTTTTCTGGAAAAATGTTATTCACGAAACTAATAACAAAAGTCCAATCTGTTATTACCATGACCTGGCTGAAGAGTTTGTACAGATGTGAATTTATAATCATGTTACGTGATGATTTTTCTCACATATGAATCATCAATACCACACTCTTGAGAAATTCTTCGGTTGGAGTTTTTTGGATCAATCGCTAATTGAGCCAGCATATTCACTTCACTAGCAATAATTCCTTTTCTATACGGCCCTCGCGCTCTTCTAAAACTGCACAAACAGCCAAATTTCTTGAAATCCTTGCAAACATTGTTGGGAGAGATAGAGCTGTCTCTCTGGATACAAATTTGCATAATATTCAGAGGCTATAACCGAATTTCTATTGCTGTAATGTAGACACTGTACATATTCTGCTTTCCTTCATCGGTGAACACCTTGACAATTATTACAAAACACGATAAAGAAACTCGACGTACACCACTTAAACGCAATATGTCTATATTGTTATTAAAGTAAATCACTTGTTACCTTCAGTTTCAATTGTTTTATAAACGGCGTGCACTTTGAAAATTTAAATAATCATCTGCTGTGTTTCAATTTGTTATCTTGTTATCGTTAGACCAATGAAATGTTTTCGATATTTAAAGAGTTTAAATGACAATTAGCAATACAATCTGTTACTTTAATTATTGTTTCAATAGTTTTACAAAGCAAAACGATTTTAAGAATTATTTTAATTCTCACATTTCAACGCTTTTTTTTGAAAGAAAAAGGTTATGTTGGATACCAATTTAAAAAGATAATTTTTTTGTCTAATAGTGTGATAATCAAATATGGCGGTCATAAGAAATAAAAAAGTTGACTATCGCAGCGTGAAATCAATGTCATTCAATCCACAGTGACCAAAACATAAAGTTACCAAGTTTGATTGAAATAACGTCAATGGTAGGGAAGATAATAATTTATTTATAAAATCATAATTTTCAGTTTTTGGTGATAAATCAAGAACGAAACAAAATATCCAGGATTTCGTTTTAGATTCTCAGTCGTCATAAAGAAGGGCGCCTTTTCTCTAATTAACCCACTTCGCATCTCTTATCGTTTCCGAGATGCCAATGGTGACCATCGAAAAACTCACCACCCTGTATATATATATATATATATATATATATATATATATATATATATTTGTAGGTTCGTTTCAAGCTGCTCTTTTTGTCAAAATTAAGTTTCCTTTCTTCGAGTGCTTTATCGCTAAAATATTTGTAT
>JABXWE010073674.1:0-11013 GCA_014611495.1 Limonius californicus
TCTCTCTCTCTCTCTCTCTCTCTCTCTCTCTATATATATATATATATATATATATATATTGCTGTGATAGTTTAAAAATATAAAATAAATTATATAATCGCCCCACGTTGGCAGCGTCATATTTATATGCTGTGAATTATGTTTATAAATAATGAAATACTTAAATAATAAACCTTCACGTTGGTCGCGCCCATAATACAAATTAAATCAATTATATACCCAACAAAGAAATTAAATTTTAGTTTACATCAGCATATCTTTTATAAGAAAAATCTCATGATTCTAATAAACATATTAGTTTTCGTGGCTTCTCCAAAGATAGTCATCTAATTACAATAATGAATAACACAAATACATACATAAAATAATTGTGAACTTATCTTTAATCCGCTGATTGTTGAATGGACCTTACATCCTACTTTCTCGGAAATGCAAAAGTTTGCGTAAATTCGGCTTCGATGCATTTATTTTCTCTCCACGCGTCGCTCGCTGCATTCCTAGAAACCGTTGACTATGTGTTTCTTACAGCTTCCTCGTTAAATGTTGTTAGTATTCAAGGGAACACTTCAATTACTTTTGTAGAATTGCATCAAACAAAGCAGGTAAGTTACTTTAATTATATTAATCCTACATAAATCACTTTTTCTTGATTATTAAATTGATTTACTTTTCTTTTCAGGAACCTTTTGTAAATGAAAACACTTCTTTACGAATAATAACAGGTAAGGTTTTATTAGTATTCTTGATAACCAAAACAATAACTTCACATACGTAAACTTTTAAATTAAATAAACAACGTTGAACATACATAAACTTTAACCTCAAACACAATGTGAACAAACTTTGGCCACACCCACTGTTTGCAAATTTAGACTTTAACAGTTTACAATTTAAAATTAGGAGCAAATAATTAATACGTGTTGACTCTTCAAGCAACGAAAGCAGACTGAATTCCAAAATTACGTTCAAAATTCTCCTTAAATTTAGAAATGCACCAATGGCATCACAGAAAATTATCTTTTTGATCATCAGATGTTTTGACAAATTATAAAATTACATATTAGAAGACAAATACTTCAAATTTCCACAAACAAAATTCATATTCATAATCTTTGAAAATTTACAATTCTTTTGATACCAATTACTTTAAAATTCATGACAAAAAATTTACATGTGGTTAAATATTCAAATTTATCCAAAATACATCAGATGAGCTATAAAATGATGAAAAACAATTACAAAACCCTTCAATACAATTAAATACACACAAATACATCTTCTACATCTATTAACAACAGTATAAATATCCAAAATTCAATTATAACCGCACAAATAACATTTCCCTCTAATTTTGATAATTTGCAGATAAATAACATTATTTAAATAAACAGAATTGCTTTAATACTTTCCTCATACAACAGATAAACTAATTAAAACAAAACTAACATCTTGAAATTCAAATTAAACTTTACACACACATATTTATAACATGTAAAAATACAAATTTACAATAATTTACATTATAGGGCTCCCAAACTTGCCTAGGACACCCCAAATCACCTTCTCCTCAGGACTCACACGTCCCTATCACTATTCCCTAAGGAATATCCACAAAAATTTCACTTCAATCCAAATAAGGCACTACGTAGCACATTCCGAAGATCGTAAACTACCTTAAATACTAATAAGGAATACATTTCTAAAATAATGTGACGATACTTTCACAAAGTGCAGTCGCGATATTTTTTTATTTTCATAGTCAGCCATTCTGGCCTTTTCATTAGGATTCCCATTTTTGTATTGCAGAGTTAGATTTATAACATTTGTTAATACTTTGCAATTTGTTAAAAAATCTTAAAACGTAAATATTGCGTCTATACGCCTTAAAAATTATTTGCATGGGATTAGGATTAAGCACCATTACGGGGACGAAACATCTACTCCCCCACACTGCTTGGTATTTCATTAGGCGCGCACAGTATCATTTCATACACCTTCAATAATCAAATGGAAGCTCACGATTGGTATCGAGTTGCGTTCCGCGGTCAGTGTTTACGCTGGGTCTTGACTTATCTTGTAGCCGGTTTGGGTCCTAGTATTGCACTGGAACGTACCATCAACATAAATGGCATCTAATATGCTCAAAAACTCTATACTTGTTTTACACCAAAGAATTATAATATTGCGAATATGATCGTTTGTCAACATAAAGTTCTTATTTTCATTAGTTTGCGAAGCAATAACTTTATGCACTTCTTGTATACATGTTAGTAATTTTGGGAAAACAAATCAATGACCGTAGTACAGCACGAACTGATTCACAACAAAAACTAATTATAAATGACCAATTTTCCATTAGATAGCAAATAAACTCCGAACCAATTTCTTGCAAAACAACTTAAAATTCTGAGTAAAGTAGGACCAAACTTAGTCTGTGGTCAGGGCCGTATTTAACTTTCTTGGCAATGGAAGTAAAATCCGGCAGTGCAACTTTTTATTGAAACTGGGTATAATTATAATATATATTATAAAATGTTATAATAAAAGTATTTAGATACGATTAAATTAAAATTACCGGGTGACCGGCCATCTATTCCCTAAATATTGTTAAATATTTATAGTGAGTGCTGTTGTCCACCAACGATGTAGGTAATCGTGTTACATTTGTTTTGCAAGATGAATAATTTGTTTTCGAAAATATGCTAATTTGCTAAGAAACGCGTTTCAGAATTGACACAAGTCGCCCACAGTATAGTGAAAAAAATTATTATCAAAAGGCGTGTTACACACCGCAAGAAAAGAACTACTCGGAAATTTTCTAGGATTGATGTAGGAATCAAGGAAACCGTCAGAGATACTGTTTATACTTTTTATATAAAGAAATTACTTCCTTCCGGCAGCGAAATATTTTAAGAAATTAGATCAAAACAAATGTACTTTCCTTACAAAAGTACAGAAAGATGACTGTGCTTGATAACAGATATGGAATTTAAATATAAAGTTACAAATAAACGGCAATACACAATGAAAAGCGATCGCATTGTACGGTTATGGGACGAACACCTTTAAGATGATTAATTTATCCCGTAGGCAAAATCGATCAATAATTTGGTTAAATGAAACATGGTATGATACTCATGACGCCATCAGAAAAGATTAGACTGATAATTCAACTAAAACCGTCATAGATGTTCCACCTTCTAGAGGAAAGCACATAATAATTATCCATGCTGAGAGTGAAAATAGTTTCGTTAACAACCGTTTGAAATTATCAGCAAAAAGCATTAGCAGATATACCAAATCTGCCAGCTCAATTTTTAATTTGGTATATACAGTATAATACTCCCGAGTAGCACAAGTAGGTTGGGCCAATATTGGCGTCTCTTTATTGGTTTTATATCGTAAATGTTAACGTTTTATTGTAATGGATATACAGGGTGTCAATGAATTGCAGGGATAAACTTCTGGGGCTTAAAGTATACATGAAAACAAACATTTTTTGTTAATAAATGTATGGTCAAAAGTGTTTCCTTTCAGGGATAGAGCTTCTGAAAGATTCTTTGAGAAGCGCCTAAATGTAGGCAACTCAATTTATTACCTACGATTTGTTTCCATAACGACGGAAATTAATACAGGATAAATAAAGCCCTCTTTCCCACTTTTCAAATTTAAAGTAAATTTGGGATTTATTTATCCTGTATTAGTTTCCGTACTACTTGGGCTGAACACAAACGTAAAATAGAAACTCGTAACTATAATAATAAATTAAATTCCAACTTACAACCACATAGCACAATTACCAAATACGCAACTTACTATTTCTTTACACGAACACAGCTACTTACTAAAATTAAATTATACGTACGGCCATTTTATATAACTTTTTATACTACATGTCTTTCTTACACTTTCTAATCCCAACTAACTCTTTGGGTAAATTAGTCATACGTCTTACACAAAGCTGTAAATTACTTCGTTGGCAAACCTGTATCATTCCATCGTTTACAAACATGTACTAATATGACGGTAACTGCTCCGCAACATCTACATCTGTTGTAATTTACGGTTAAACGCATTATAGTAATGAATAGCAATAATATTTAAAATTATCACAGAACTGACTATTGGCAGGGATGTTTACTTTGCTCTCGCGCAATACAGTTTTTGCTGCGTGCACTGGATGATTCTCTACATTCGAAAACTAGAGTATAGTATTCACTTGCTACGACTATAACTTGATATATAAAGTTGAAAAGTAGATCTATTCAAACAATAAATTTTACTCCGAATACTCGCTAAAATGCAGCAGTGAAATGTTATTTTCGCTCTTGCAAATACCTCATATCAACATAATCGAATGAACGCACCTAAAATTTTCCTCGTTTGGTACTTCATCGTTGTAACTGCACTTATAATACGTCTAGAATTGGCTGGATAAAATGCAGCTATTTTACAGCATATACATTTGATATATTAAGCATCAACTTTTCAAATAAAATTCTATACAAATACTGAAAACCCTATCAGTTGATGAATTATAAAAGAGAAATCGTTACGACGACGTATTCCATATTATATTGATTTAAAAATACATATACAGAGTGTCCCAAAACTCCTGGGACATAGAGCTACCACGTATTCTAGAGGTCAAAAGAAGTCGATTGGACCCAACTTTGTCATATACCAAAATGTACCGTTTGCCCGTGAGAGGAGTTCAAAGTTTACTTAAAAAATCACATTTTTGTATGCTGTTCAGAAACGTGTGAACCAATTTTAATGAAATTTGTTACCTGGGCGCTTCAAAGGAAGCCCCTACTTTCAGTAAAGAAAGAAACCCAAAGAAAATTGGAGAAGGGTTAAAACCACCCCCATCCCCTGATAAATTTGTTCAGAATTTTTTTAAGGATGATGATACAAATTTTCGTTATTTATAGTCCACTTCAACATATGTCGTTATAGGTTCATCGAAGGCTGCCTGGCAATCCCTGATTAGCTCGTAATAAAGTTGTTACTACATGTAAAATGACGAACCCGGTTTTAAGAATTGCATTCCTTTGAAATATGTAAATTACCCTGAACGCGGTCGGCGCTTTTAAGCCATGTTATAAGTAGCTTGTATTTCCTTGTTCTACAGGTACTTTTTTTAAATCGGATAAAAAGTATATCTTGACGTGGACTATAACAGATAACATTTTGGAGTTCTGATAGATATCAAAGTAGCACATTATAAAAAAACACATCGAAATATAAACGATTAACCTAAAATAACATTATCTTCCAGTAATAGTCACGCGAGATTTAATTTTGTCCAAATACTAAAATGTGCGTGAATGTTAAAATTTGATAAGTAATGTCTCTCGTGAAATTGCTAAGCAACGAACTCTCGCACAAGCATGCAGAGTTAACAAAAAAATTAAATCTCTTGAGTGACATTATAAAATTTGACAACCTCCTTACAATAAAGTCTAATATTTAGGAACTGCTGATACTAATTTCACTGGCTGTGAATATCTTTAACGATAATTTCATAGTTGTATACTTGATTACAAAGAAACTGCAATAATGATTCATTCAGTAGCAACTAAATATATAAATAATATAAATTCTACTAAAGGCAATAGATTATCGATGAAAACAAATTCAATTTTTCTACGTTAATAGTGTTTCGCAATCACAGTGCTATGCTACGATAACATTTAAAATAATTTAAGAAAGGTATGTAAAAATTGTATTTCAACCGTTTATATCGTTTGCTGCTAAAATCCCATCTGATTTCAACGTAATTTACGAACACGTATTGAACGATAATAAACAGCAGAGGTGATTATAGAAATCAACACCTTCACGCTGATAAAAATATCATCAAGAGTAGGTAGCTATATTTATTTTCTCGTTAAGCTGTATTTGCCAAGAATAACAATATCGCTTCCCAACAGCTTTCAGTTCTGCCCCCTCAATCATCTCGAGCTTATGTTTAGAACTCTACGGCGTAAACTACATAATTTGGTATGTTAACGCCTCATAAACGGGCCAATTAAACTGAAACGAATGCCGTGTCATAACCGCATAATGAAATTGCTGTAATCTAGTACCACTTTATATTAATCGAAATCAGAGTAACAGATGCTAGGAGAGACGTACGACGTTTGTTCACCTTCGTTTTAGTTTCCAAGGCGTTAAAAATTATAAAGCCTATTCCAATGCATAAACGGCCGTACTTATAGAAAATTAACACACGTATTACTTTTTTCATATGACGTTAGAAAAATTATCTCATTGCGTCTACTATCTGTGCAAGAAGTATTTAATGTTAAGAAGATTTATCCAGTACAACTGCATACCTAAGTATATCGCTTATTACATCCATTAGCAAAGCTTACACGCTCGTACTTTTTCTATAGATACGATAAAAGACAAGTTAAGTATCTACCGGAATAATTAATCGAAAGCATTTTCTCAGTAACTGACAACTATCCAATTACAAGCGTTACTTTGACACAGCTAAAATGTATTGGGACATCATTTTTTCTTAAATTTGCGGTAATTGCTTTATATGGAAATTAAGCAGCCCAACATTACTCTTAGAAAGTAGCTATGTACACTACAAATTACTTAATAAAATTTGTAGCTAAGTTACACTATACGCTATTGTTTTCAAAGTTAGCTACAATATAAGTACTACTAAAGTAACTATTGAACATAGTTTTACACAAATTTAATTTCTTTACTATACAGGGTGTCCCACGACGTGCGGGCACTACATCGTGCACGTAATCTTTAGACCAACTATAGTAAAAACATTCCAATAAAGTTATGCCCTAAAGCAAGCCGTTTTCAAAATTCAAAGTGTTACATTATTATTTATTAAATAATTACAATTTCAGAAAAGCCAATATTTATTTCTATTTTAGTTTAAATTCACTATAAAGATTGTTCAAAATGGCCACAGTTGCTCTCGAGACACATTCTGGTTCTTCTTAAGCGAGACCTGTTGCCCTACGTAACATATCATTGTTATTCCGAATTAATCCTACTGCTGCGTCTCTTAAGATCGTGAACGGTCTCCGATGGTGTTTGGTATACCATATGAATGCGTAAGGGCACTATCATGTGGTACCACATACCATGTCTGATCGCCAGAAGGACATTATCTAACAATCCTCCCAAATGATCTTCTAGAAAATTTAATTATCTGTCGGCGGTTAAATGGTTCAAAAACAGGTGAACCAATGAGCATGTTAGCAATAATTCCACACCAGATATTCACTGAAAACCTATGTTGATAATTTGCCACTAGGATTTAGTGTGGATTCTCCAAATTCCAATAGTGGCTGTTCTTTCTGTTAATTAATCCATTCCTTGTAAATGTCGCCTCATCCGTGAATAAAATTCTATTACGTAGGTTTCTATTTGGAATGATCCAGCGGTAAAATTCCATACGACTAGCGAAATTTGTAGGTAAGAGGGCTTGAACAGGCTGGGTATAAAATGGATATAAACCATGACGTTTTAATGTTCTCCAAACTCGCATTCGTGGTACATTAACTTATACAGATACACGACGAACAGAGGTGCTGGAATTATTATCAATTTCTCCCAGTATGTTGCCCTCATTGTTTAGTACTTGCTGTATGGGACGCTTAGTCGACGGTTTCGGGAAAATTCCGTGTTCACGTGGGTGATTGTGCACTAATTGGAAAACTCGTCGGCTTGGTAGTTGCCGATTTGGAAATCTCAACCCATATTCTTTAGCAGCTGCTACTGAGTTTCCATCACAAAAACCGTACATGTAGTGGATATACTCTCGCGTTGTAAAAGTAAACATTCTCAACACTGTTAATAACTGCAAGCAGAGAAATCAACTTTAAGGTGCTTTACTGTTCGACATACAAGTATATAATATTATTTCCATAGTAACGTAGATAGTTTGTATCAGATACCACTTAATATCATTTATTGTTTCGATTGCTTCAGGATTTAACTAAAACAGGCCATAACTTATTTAATAGTCGATTTAGAGAAAATGACCACACTTTAGTTTTACTTCTTTTCACCTCTCCTACACGTATAGGTGAAGTAGTGACCTCACGTCGTATTAGATGATCCCAGTAAGCCAACAACAAAAACAACTTGCTACTTCTGCAAGATATATCATACTTAACGTAAAGGTCGAAATGAACATTCGAACATAGCAATACAAGATGTACAGACTTAAATTTTATTATTACGGTCCCTGTGCTTCTTCTTACGTTTGTTATTCCTGATCACTACTTCTAAAAAACTTCGAAGCATAATAGTGTCTTTAGCTTTAATCCTGCTGCACGGGAAACTTTAGTTCAACTAGACATTTTTGAACAAAATTTATTGTTAGTAATTTAGTCAAATCTGTTTAGAATAAAAGTAGCTCCTCGATTTACCTCAATAGAGACAGCCTTTTTTTTAACTCGCTACCGATACCAAATACTTTTTGTTTGAAATAGCGTCTACTTTTGAAAGCTATAAAAAAAGTAACTAGCTTTACATAGCATGCTACTTCCCAATTAAGGAATTAATAAGTAAACAACCTCCTGTATAACTTAAAAATTCGTTGAGTTAAACACCAAAAACGTAAATCCAAAACTTTAAATTCTATCAATATTTCTAGTGCTTCATAATTGAACGAACATTAGGCTCTCTTAAGAAGAGGGTATTAGCCCAAAACAGTGGCAATTAGCTGCTTATACGGAATGAATCGATATTGGATTTATATCGCAGGCACATATTATAACGCTATTATACTCACAAACTTACATGTCACCGCAGGCGCTCTTAGGAAACAATCTAAAGTTGACAGCATTGCGTGCACAAATTTCTTAATCGAATAATTAGTTGATTAGACAACACGTAAACCTCTTATCGACCATTAGAAACGGGAAATCGGAGTATCACATTTGAGATAAAACTCCCATTTTCTTGCCTACAATTAAATCATAAAGTCTACACAAAAAGAATATCTAAAAGTTGTTACAATTACGATATTGTAATAATTAACCTTCAAAGTAATACATTTATATGGATACAAAGTACCTATAAGTATTTCTTTTTATGCTGTTTTAGAATATGAAACATTTTGTTGTGGTAAAGAACATTTTGAAGTTGTGACCATGAGGCAGAAAAAATAAGATTTACTAATTGTCTAACAGCAAAAATATATATGTATGTATGTTTGAACAAAATGGAACACGGAAGGCTACTGAAAACATTTATAGGAAAGAAATCCGATAAGGGATGTCTTTAAAATGAAACAATTTTAAGAGAGAGAAATATGTAAGTAGAATACATGGGTAATCAGAAGTACATCAACAATCGCAATAACAGTATCGCGAATCTTATTTGAACGATTCTGAACAACTTTTATTAACAAAATTTTGCTGTAAAAAATCCCTAATACGACTTCTTCAATCCAAAATTTCATTACAAACAAAAAATACTGAAATGTTTTAGAAAAAAAATTTTCAATATTTTTTGTTTGTAATGAAATTTTGGATTTAACTTATTTTAACGATTCTGAACAACTTTTATTAACAAAATTTTATTGTAAAAAAATCCCTAATACGACTTCTTCAATTTTGCTGTTTATTTTAAATCGTAGTAGGCTAGCATTTCACTGTGAAGGGAAAGTAACATACCCTTAAATTACAGTTTAGTGAGAGGTATAATCAGAAAAAAGAAATTTTTTGAATCGATGATATATAAACAAAATACTGGGGTGGTGCAGTCTACAGTGAGACACACTGTATATATTTTAACGCGTTTCGATGTTTGATATGCTCTTCCAGGGTTTCTTATATATATATATATACGAGCCCTGTCTCAGTGAAATTGGCGCAATTAACAAAAAACATATTTCTTTTAGGAAATTTGAATAATTTATTAAAATAAACCATTTTTTTAATCATATTGAAAACATTTATTCATTTTTTACACAATCAAACTATATTATAGGTATTAATGAAAAACAAATGTTAAAAAACTCTTATTATTGTCGGTAACTGAAAAATGAACGAAAATTAAGTAAAACTACCACTGCGTTACATCGCCTTTTCGACTTACTACCGCTTCGATACGTTTGGACATAGTATTAATTAATCTTTGACAATCATTTGGTGTAAAATTATTCCATATTTCTTGGAGACGGGCACGCAACTCGAGAATAGTTCTTATGCGTTCTGATCGGAGCTTTCTTTTCATAATGTGCCACAAAGTTTCGATTGGAGAAAGATCGGGACTGCTAGATGGCCATTTTAACAAACAAATATTGTTTTCTATCATCCAATCTTTAACTTTTTTTAGCCGTATGGCAAGCGGCACCATCTTGTTGAAAGATACATTCAATATCGTTTGAACGCATTTCTTCAATTTGCGGTTTCAAATTGTTTTGAAGAACGTTTATGTATTTATTAGCGTTCATAATTCCATCTACAAAGTGTAACGTGCCAACCCCTCTAGCTGACATAGATCCCCAAATCATAACGGAGGCCGGAAACTTAACTTTCTTTTTGAGACAGTCTGTGTGATAAACCTCTTCTTTCGTTCTTAGGACTCGGCTTCGAGTATCACCAACGCAAATTTCAAACCTAGATTCGTCACTCCATATTATCGAGTTCCATTGATCTTGAGACCAAGCTCTGTGCTCCTTTGCCCACAGAAGTCTGTTTTTCTTCTGCCTTTTTGTTAATAAAGGCTTCTCCTTTGCGTATGAATCTTAAAGTTAAAAATTGATGTAGATCGGAAGCAATTTGAACTTACTTTGTAAGTTTTAAACCCTAGTTTTCGGGCAGCCCTGTGACACGTTGCTCTGGAAAAACTTTTACCTGTTGCCTGATTCCATGAAACTGTCAATTCTCCATAAGTATCCCGACCATTCTGCACAATAATCCGTCTCAGAGCCCGTAAATTTGTATTAGAATACTTTGGTCGACTCCCACCTCTTTGTTTTTGGGTCCCTAATCCACTAGTTTTGTAGAGTTTAAT
>JABXWE010073675.1:0-10789 GCA_014611495.1 Limonius californicus
ATCCATTATTTATTAACTAATACTGAAAATTAGTGGAAATTATTAATTTTGAAGGTTAGAACCTTGTTTTTGGTATTTATATTATTATTAGTATTTGGAAAGGATATGTTCTTACATATTTAATTGTAATGTAAAATTTAGATTATGATTTTCATGATTTTATGCCTTAATTGTTAAATTTAGGATATTTTGAATGTTTAAATACTTGTAATTTTTTTAATTCAAATGTTGTCATATTTGGTACTAAAAGAATCGTAATTTTATGAAGATCATAAATATGAATTTAGTTTTTCGAATCATAATTTAATTTTCTTGTATTTTGTAAATTTAAAATGTTCATTAACAATTGAAAATGTAAACAATAATTTTAAGCGTTTTGATTGGTCCAATTTTTAAAGTTTATATTTTGTGAAAATTATAAAGTGTAAACAATTTTCAATTAAGTTAAAATATTGTTGAGTGTTAAGTGTTTATTTAAAAATTAAAATTACATTTTTTACCTGAAGTATAAGTTAAACTGAGTTATTTATTTCAACGTCCTCACAACCTAAAATAAAAAGTGAAATTAAAAGTGAGTTCATTACTGCGATTTAAAGAATAAACAACTTACCTATATCAAGTGATAAGAGTATAATAAAATTTGGAAGTGTTCACTGGAGATTACATAACACTTTAATTATTTAATTTGATAGTTTGTACGAGTGCGAGGTCAACTATGCTACCAGAAGTAAGGCTATCTGGACGAAATTGGCGGGATTCAGCTGACAGTGCATTCCAGGAAATTTGGGTGTACATTAGACGGCAACATTTTTGATGTACACTAAACTTCAACAGTTTGGATTACGATAAGTCTATTTTGGTCTAATACTAGTATTCGCGTAAACTTTTATTATTGAAATTTTATGACTATCAGTAGCGAGGCCACGAACTGAAAAACCCTGAGATATTAATAATTTTTATATGCTCGTATTTTTAAGTAATGTTATTGCCGTAACCAATTTAAAAATTTAAATTATTAGTTAGCCGAGGTAAAGAAAATTCATATAATTAATAATATTTTTTATATTCAAACATACATAGCATATTTATGGTCGCAGCCAATGTGGGGCTGTTGATTTATTTAATTAATATTTATTTAAATATTATATTACACAGCAATATATATTATAAAAAATTATTGAAAATACTATTGGGTTCAGATTAGGGATCCCTGTATTCATTATTGCGGTTGCGAATTCGTCCCGGAACTTAATTGGTGTACCTTTTACGGCCTACGGGAATTGGATGGGGAAATATCCAACCTCGAAGGGATTTCTCTTTTACATTTCAAAAAGTACATGAGCTGTAATGAAATTTGGTTGGATATTTAGGTCGTCGAAATGCAATTTTTACTAATGTCCTAGATTTATCTACAAGGGATTATTTTGAGGGAGAGGAAGTTTTCCACCCTTAACCTTTGTGTATTTATTTGTAAAAAAATTTGTTGTCATATTAATATTCTTTACTTAAATCTACGAACAACGTATCTCTTGTCCTTAGATAAATTGAATCGCAGATAGTTATACTTTAAAGCTGTAATGCTAATTAATTCGTTGATATAATTAATTTAATAATTAAAAATCTTGCAAATACATGTATCTAGACAAATCACTGAGTAGTTATATATAAAGATTGCTTGTTTATTTCTCGTATTGTTTTTATTATTACGTAATAGTATAATTAGTTAATTCAGAATTGTGTGCATACATTGTCTGTGTATAAGGATATTGCGTTGGTAATGTACGTCAAGCAGCTGTAAAGTCATTAAAAATCTCTAAAGGCACAAATAAATAGGAAAAACAGTGCAAGAAACGAGTCAATGTAAAAATGGCAGAGCAGAAAATTTCAAGATGTTGTAATAGACAACACCCAAAGTTCATGCGAGTATGTGGCCGATTATAAACTTTTCAGGGTGATCTAAATGGCGACAGTCTAATCTTATTGTGTAGAAGACGTGCAAGTTCATCAACAGACTATAATGATATTTTGCCATTGATTGTTACACTAATTTACAACAAATGTCTCATTGGTGGATGAAGCCCCATATACCAGAAATAGTATTGGTGATCTACGATATTATCAGATTCTGTTACTAAAAAATCAGCATTCGTTAAAATAGGCAGAATCTGGAAACGTTTTACCATTCATATTGGGGTCGGTTTTACCACAGGAAAATATTACATACACATCAATCTGTAAGTAATCTAAAATCGCAGCTACGATTATCGTTATTTAAAATATTTGCTGCTCATATGATTCTAATAACACTAGTTATTACGACCGTCCACAACTCCCAAAATGAAATCCACTAGTATTTTAGTTATGAGAATATCTCCAATACATATGGCAGCGAACAGAGAAAATTAAAAAAATCCAGAAATTAACCAATCAACATTAATAGTTTGTTAATGCCTAGAGTTTTATTAATAGTCTTATCGTTTTCCTGGTACACTTTCTACCACATATTTCTCCTCAATGCGAAAGTGGAAGCACTGGGACTTTACGATAAAACTCGAACAACAAGAATAACCGAGAAACTTTATGCACTGAAAGTGCACGCTTACCAATTTGGGAAATACTATACTGTGGATTGGAATAGTAGGTTTCTATTTGCTGTTTCTGTAATTTCTAGACTTCTAATTGTTACGAAGTAGTGTATTAAAATTTTAATATCCAAATTATTTCAGAATAGTTTTAAATGCATTTTAAACTAATACCCTACGCAAAATGTGTTCCATTTCATAATAAGAAAAATATTTTAAGCTTTAGCCTAAGAAAGGTTCCTTATTACAAACCATAGCACTGAACTTGAATGATAATAGAAGCAGACTTGTTTCATTACTACGACGTTTCTTTATTCTATATAGCTCAGTTACTATTCAATATTAAAAAGAGTGCAGATTTGTTCAACTAAACGATAATAAATATCGTTACGAGCAGTGTGAATAAAATTACTTAAATGATACAAGAAGATAAGAATTTAGCGTGTTCCACGATACTCACTCATCGGCCACTCAGGCCAATTCAGTAACGAAAACCGTCTTCATCCTTAGGGGATCATTCATTGTAGGGCCTCTAAGGCCTTCTATAAATTATCGAAATTTTAGGATTAGTAACCTGTTGAATGTTTGCTTTTATTGGGAAAATAGGAACTAACTGGTATTACTGTAAAGATACGCATCAGTATGTGCATAAAAAAATATGACTATCATACATAGTGTCATTTTCAATAATTATACCAGCAGCAATACTTACTTACTGTGAGTATACTCACATTAGACTTTGATGTTCATGTAGGTTGCTTCTACACTCTAGTTAACGTAAACAAAAAAAGAAAAAAATATTTTTGTTTCTTTTCTGTCACAATGGCAACAGGAAATTGTGTGTGAACGGATTTCCGAATAAAAATTGAATGCTTTACAAACAGTTTTGACAAATCCATCTCCCGATTCGTCTGTTTTGCCTGACAATGTATTAATTATTAGAATTAATTTAAAAAATAGTAATTGAAATGACAATACATTAGTATTGTTATTTAAATATTATAACAAAAGCTTGCTCAATGCAATTTGGTTGTACTAAACGTATTCGTAATTTGGCTAAAACACAATTTCCAACTCTCAACATTATAAATATTATTTATTCGAATTTATTTAGGTAAATAATGTTAAAAGTACCTCTCCTTAAAATACACTTGCCAATCTTTAAATGTTAGCATCTGTTTAAAGATCATATTTCGCAAACCATTCACGAAAATTACAAAATATTACAACTACTACTGGGGCTATTGCAAGTCTAAAACACACTTTTTATACCTTGGCAATAAACATTAGTTTACATTTCGTCCTATTAACGTAAATAATATTGAAAATAGGCCTCTGTTTACTTGAACCCCTAAAATACAGTTTCTAACCTCTAAGTAATCAAAATGTCTATATATCTTACTTACGTTTCCCATTAGGAAAATTATGAGAATATCAGGATCATGAGTCATAGTTTGTGACCATTGTTATCTAAAGGAACACTGGAGGGTTCAATTTCTAAATGCAATTTACTTTCGTAAATATGCACAGACTATTTCAACTACGCAAAAGTTTAAGCAACCTGTTTTATTCATTTTTTTAAATAATTATAAAAGTTTTTTAAAAACTGTGGTCGACAAACATAATTACAAATTTGTAATTTTAAATTATTTATAAAAAAAACTACCCATTTGAACGCTTTGCATTAGAAAAGTCATACACCTATTGTTGAAAATAGAATACTGTTATGAAAACGTATTTCCCAAAAGACCATGGAACAGATACGAATCACTATCCGGATGTAGATAAAATCAGGAAGTTTTGGAAATCTTCATCAACATCCATTTAGCCTGCAGATGTCCACTGCAGGATTTAATGAATAATTATTTCCATTCGCTCTTTGTTTCTGCTTTAAGTTTGCGGTAGTATTCCATATTTATCTTTATGCCATATTTTCAACAGATCAAAGACTGTTCCGGCGGACGGTTTGTTCTGGGTCATCAATCTAGTAATTTTCGGGGTCTTTGACATCCTTGCAATATGACCCGCCTTATTACATTTTATTACCACCATTCCTTCTATAGCATCACGTACCCTAGATTAATGTCTTATCCACTCATTTCCTCTTTTATTATGTAATGTAACGTTTAGCATTGCTCTTTCCGTGAACCTTTGTGCTACCCGTAATTTATTGACTGGTGTTATAGTTAGTGAATGATTTCTGTGCCTTACGTCATGACTACTAAAATACTCTGACAAAATACCTTGACTTTAAAGCTACTGGCAATGTACTTTTCGAAGTTTGTGCAAGTTCTATTTCCGTGTCTAATAGTCGCTAGATAATTTTATTTTAAGATCTAGGTACGTTGACACTATTTCCACAGGCATTCAGTTTTGTAGGTGTTGTGGTAAGATGATGATGACCATTATTTTGGTTATTTGAGACGCTCAATTATAAACATATTCAACTGATTTTTTAGTTCTTCTATCATTGATGCTGTTTCTTCCGCTTTTATTGATATTAAGACTAGATTGTCTGCAAACAGCAGATGCTTGAGTTTCTCTTCATCGATTCATATTCCTTTTCTATCAATGCAATAGACATTTTTTGGTACCAGCGTATATACCTTGAGTGATATCGTGTCCCGCAGTCTTACTTCTCTTTCTATTTTTATTTTTATTATTGTTTAGTATGGTTTTGTATGGTTTTACAGAGAGTGTTGCGTTCTTATACACGCGTTCTCTGAGCTGGGAACACTGAATCTATTCGACTTTCTCGTAAGGCATCCAGCATTGCCTACAATTCTACGATATCGAATGCTATTGCAAAATCGGTGAAAGTACCATATTCTACCCTGAATTCTAGTTGGTCCTTAAGTTAGTGTGCATTAAGATTTCTAGTTAGTGTATTAGTTACAATTTTTTCTGTAATAGTTTTAGTAGATCGCTATGCTGGGGTATTGGCCATGTAATTTATTTAAGTTTGTAATACAGACTTCTTTTTTATGAATTAAAACAACTATTGTATTTTACCAATGTATTAGGACATTAACTTTGCCAATACATTAATTAAACGGACCTGCTAAATTTTTCCGACAAACCCTAATGATTCCATTATCTTATTATACTGTTACACCGCCTTCTCGTAGTGTTCGTTTATTATTTGTATTGTATTTAAAAGTACTTGTTGGATTTTTCACAATATTATCTACAGTCATTATTCTTATCCGACGTTGGTCACCTCGGTATAGATTCTTCCCGGTATCCCTTTCGTTTCCTGGATTTGTATGTCTCCATATACCTATTCCCCAATTTCTCACATATCACGATTATTCGTACACATTATTCCACCAGAAGTTTGTAATATGACCAGTTAGTATTTTGCTATGCAGAGTTTGGACTGTATTACTCGTCGATTGCCATTTTCTTCAATGATTATTCAATTAAATCCATATTAAACTTTCTTATGTTTTCTTTTTCTGGTCCTGTTCCTAAGCTTTTATATTTATGTGACAACCCAGATTCTTTCTTTTGTAAGATTATTTTTTTCTCCATTAAGTTTAGTCTAGTCAGACAGCTTTCTATCTCGCAATTTCATCTTAACACCGTGAATGATTGCGTCTAGTCTTGTTTCTTAGTTTCTATATTTTCATTACATTCAGTGAAATTCCTTAATGCTATCCTTATTCCTTGTATTGTACTTTTCAACTTCTCAGTGCATTTTTCACCTTTCACTCTTCTATTTATTGCAACTCCTTCTTTGTCTAACATCTCATCTCTTAGAATGTTTTGGAAATATGAAGAATAACTGAAATTTAATTCAGCTTTGAGTGTGGACACCTATTCAACTAAGCCTGGCTCGATGTATGTGTATATGTAAATGTTGCCTCATTTTATGATATATAACGTTCTAAAGTTAAATTTACCACTTGTGAATTATCCTGTATATGTACCAATAAATTTAAATATATAATTTAATTTATTTAATCTAGAGATTCAATACGGTTGCAATTGCGATTTTACATAAGGACAATCAGAAGGATTGTTGCTAAAATTTAAACTCCATACCTAGGTTTAAATAAAATCAGTTAGCTATCTTCAGTATTACTCCACTGTCTACGAGTGTTTATTATTATTAATATTATTATCATTAAAAGTTGGTTGCGACATTAAATATACATAAGATAAACATTTTAAAGCAAAAATCAACACCAATCTTTTCTGGAAATAAACTTATATTTCTGAAAAGCTGTTTGATCAAAACCGACCCTAGCTGATTCTGTTTGCAAGTTCTTCACAGTGCGCGTGGTACACAAAACTGAACGTGCTCGGGCTCAGTTCAAATATTCCTTGTTTTCTCTGTGAATATTATCTTTTTATTTAAATGTAAATTATGGCCCGATACCAACTTTGCTAAAAATTCAACAAAAGTGAAATAATCTACCAAAATAAACTTTGGCGGACACGTTTTTGACGTAGGTTGAAGTTTTAAAGCCGATTAAAAAACGCAGATGGAGAAACTTAGTAAATTAATGTTGGTTGAGTTGATAGGACTAGGGAGCATTTTCCTTCCCTAGAAAGAGTTTTAATTTGCGTTCGCCAACATTTTACAGGCGAAATTACAGTGAACTCTTTGTGACAAAGCCTGAAAAATTTAATTTGCCGTTCATGCAGTGGATGCGTTTTATTCTATATTTTCCGGCGGAATTTGTAAATATCACGCAGTTGATATGCATACGGTCAGCATCCATTCCCCATTTGAAATCCATTATCGAAAATGGCCGCGGGTATTCGTTCCGAATGATGCTAAATCAACATACATAAATTTGTAACGATGTGTTAATCAACCCGTTAAAAAATGGCTTAATTCCTGCAGAGTTTCAAACGTAGATCTGCCCAAATTGATTTATTAAGGGCTACTTTATAAAACTTTTCCACTGTTGGACCTTAATTCGTAAATACGCACACGTATTTCCATGCCGCAAATAAACTGTTTTTCCTACGTTCAGGTATCCTACCGTCCCCAACAAGCACTACCGCCTTCGGATGCAAACATGCTAAATTTAAAAGCAGCTGGAGGGGATAAATGTAAATGATTCGGAAAAATAAAAGAATACAAGTCGGGGGAAGTTAAAGGGAAAATGTATGTTCCATTATTAAATAGGTTCGTGCTCTGTAGTTCCTTTGTACACACCTACAAGATAAGGGAGCAAGTCCATGTTTGAAACAGGCCATTATAGTGAGCGAACACTTTAAACAAAGAGGAAAACTTGCAAGATTTCTGCATTAGATATGTGTTAAAGGACGAGAAAGTTTTGTTAGGCGAGTTGGGACGGAGAAATGTAAATGTCGGATAATAATACACCTAATATTAGTACAGCTAATGGAAGTGCTTGCAATTTGTACAAAATTAAATGCAAATCAGTGACAACCCACCTTTGTATAAAAGATCTACTTTTAGATTTTCGCAGATTTTAATCTCGAAGCAAAATTGCAAGCGAAGCGAATGCTGCTTTCAGCGCGCATGCAGAAATCATTTAGTTTTTCTGTGGTATTTAATATCGAGTTGAATGAATTATTTTATATCCACTATGCAAGAATGCCGCATCATTTGGGAACTTCAAGGATATAACAAACATATTAAATATAAAATCATATTTGGTTCTTAATTCAACCAAAGTTAAAATTGTTTTAAGGTAGTATTTTATATTTCTTCCATTGAATAGAATGTTGTATGGCTAGCTATTGTTGAAAATCGATGAGTGATTGGGCTGCCGAGATTACACATCTTTCAGTGTAATTACTCGGAGCGTGCGTTTATTAGTTTAACCCAAGGTACTATTACCTATACAAAAACAGTTTTCTATTGCTGCTGGGGGTGTTAACAAGAACAGTTCGGCTGCATTTTTACGATTTAACTAGGTGTTCAACAAAACAAACTAAATTTCATGTAGATAATTTATAGTAAATATCATGTAGTTTAAAGAGTAACCTTATTTTTAGTCTGGTGATATTTGAAACACAGACGTCTAACGTGAAAATAAATTCAAAGCCCTTCAGATTGTAAGTTCTAATGTTTACCGCCATTCCATGGAGACGTACATGGTCCTTTCCGTAATGATAACAACAACAAACATGTTTCCGTACTGCTAACATAAAAAGCGACCGATAAAAAATAAATTAGAACAGGCTACGGACGTGAAAACGTATGTCGTAACTCCATGGTTATATAGTTTGTTTACTTACGCTACTCATAAACAAGTAAATAAAATTAGGGTATAAAATGACAATACTAACAAACAAGAAGCTTATTCACATATAATAAACACGAAAAGAAAGTTCATTTTAATTTATTAGAAGGAAATATTATAGAGGCTGTATAAAATGTACGGGCTCTTTGCTTCACCCCATCAAATGCAGTTCGAAAAAGTTCGCGGATGTTTTTTTCCTTTGCACATTCCGTCGATTGTATGGGTACCTTAAAAATGCTATTTATTCGTTGACGTTTTAAAAATGAAATTTTTTAGGTATGTGGAAACGAAAAAGTTGAATATTGTTAAATCATACCAACGTTGTGGCTAGGCTATTGGTGTATTCTTTATGATTGCCAAATAATTCTTGCAGGTATGCGATGGTTTCACGCTGTAGCTCCATCCTGTTGGAAGAATGCATTCTGCAACTCGTTGTCATGTAACGCAGTTTTGAAACGTTGAAGAATTAAAGTCTTGATTCGCGATATCTTTGCGCATATATTGGACCAGTTAATCGTCTTAGGCTCAAATCTATCCACACACCTACATATTTTCTCGGGGTGTAGCGCTTCCTCACGATATAAATATTGCTTTTTTGTAGACCACATTCTCATATTCTGTGAGTTTACATAACCGTTTACGTGAAACCACGATTCATCTGAGGAGAAAGCTCGGTCGAAATTATCGCCATTCACGTTGCCCACAAACCAACGACAAAACTCCACTCAGTTTTCATAATCCGGCAGTAGAAGCTCGTGCACTACTGTTAAGTAACCAGTAAGAGAACATATGCAAATTCATTCTAATTAAGAACTGACAAATTCCATAAGAAACGGCAGGTTGTTGGATAACAGCTCAGAGAGAATCGTAGGTGCTTTGGTAACCATTTCCCTAACATTCTGAATATTTCTTTTATTTCGCTTTGTGGGTCGAGCATTGCCTATTTCCCTGTTACGTAGCAAATTTCTTGAAATAACTATATCGATTGCACTTATGTAAAGCAAAACGAGTTGTAGTCGATCACTAGGTCTGGATATTCTTCCAGGATATCCTGCATACAATTGAGATTCAAAAACTACCGTCCACCACGAACTTTATGGTCATTACTAAAATATGCCTCAACCGTAAATGCTCGTATTAAAATGTATTATAGTAAAAACCATTTTTGCGAAGTTATAACATTTTTACGTTTTAATGTTCTGCTATTGGCATTTTATATGCTAACCTTATTTAGTTGTTCACGAGTAGTCTCACGAAACACACTACATAACAATGGAGTTATAGCATACGTTTTTACTTCCACGGCTTCCTCGAATTTCTTTTACTATCGCCTCTTGTCTGTCACACTTACAGCCGCACTACATTTTGCTCTAAACTTTAGCCAGAAAAAAGAAGAAAAAATATTATGAATAAACTTATCTGTATATAACAATTTTCTAAATTGCACCAGTACCTACGGTATTGAAAATGATGAAAGTATAGAATAGCGAAGAAAATACCATGAGGAAGAATACCTGTAATTCAGTTTCATTAAATCAAAGTTTTTGCATAAACTATGAGCAACAAATACCATATGCCAAAAGTGAGAGAATGACTTCGCGCTAATTAACAATATATTCGTTAGAAATTGTCCTTCTTTTTCTTCGAGTGCTTTGTCCTTTCACCTATCGATCTTCTCTCCTTTACCTGCGTTGCGCGTTTTAAAGTACGCAATATACAGGGTGTCTCAGAAAGAATGGGCCAGCGTTTAATCATAGATTCTTTAGGTAAAAATAAACCGATTAAACCTAATATACCTTAGGCCGAAAGTCCTTGCTTAAGAAGTTATAGGGCCTTAAAGTTCAATTTTTTATTTTTTCTTTTTATTGTAATTTCAACAAATCGAAAGATATTTCTTTCAAATTTGGTACACATACTTACTATTATGCAATACAGTGACGGAATTATTTTCATTAACCAGACTTGACTGTAAGAGGC
>JABXWE010073702.1:0-11219 GCA_014611495.1 Limonius californicus
ATACACTTATTGAAACGGTTTAAAATCCTTTGTAGATAGTCCACAAACACCTCCGAAGAAACTGCTTTCAATTCGGCGGATACATTTTTCTTCTACGCTCTGAATTTGTTTCCTTTTACGAACAGCTTTTGCATTACGAAATGGAAAAATCTGCTGGAGCCAAGTAAGGTGAATTAGTGCAGAATGGGTAGACACAAACATGCGCTGGAATAGTATTCTCATCGGTTCAACACATTTACTGTTTGTCTTTCAGACACAAATTTTTTATTAATCACATCCTGTTTATAGAAAATTTAATCATCAATGTCTCGATTCTAGACTTGTATAAGCAAAACTTTTTGGGTTTTGGTAATGATTTTGTAATCCACCGTATGCCCTGGCGTTTCATCTCAGGTACGTACTAAAACATCCATGACTCATCACCAGTAACGATACAGTTAAGAACATTTTGCATTATAGCGATTGAACGAAAGCTGCGCGTGATATAACTCTTCTCTGTGTTTTTGTTCACCCGTAAGATTAATCTTCATCGAATCGTCTTGTTGACGTCCAAATCATCAGTCATCATTCAAAGGGTTTTTCGGTGTTATTTTGCCACAATTTCACCAACCGAATCAGCATTTTGAGAGAACGACAGACTCCCGGTTATAGAATCATCTTGGACATCCTCACGTCCATCTTTGAAACGGTTAAAGCACTCAAACACAAGTACTATTTAAGATGTTATTATCATACAACATTTTATAAGTTATTTTTGAGTTTATCTTAATTTACAGTAAAATGTAATATTTACTCGTTGTTCCATGACAAGTACCTCGTATATACGACATAATCTTTATTCTTAGAGAAAGGTAGGACATAGAAAACAAAGTGTATAATAAAAGCACAATTATATATTATTCATTACAGTCTGCTGATATGTAGACCTTCCTAGTTTTATTTCATTCATCTCGGTAATTGACTTTGCTCATAATTGGATTCCTCTTGTTTTTCTATCCACTTTGTGTTGGTCTTCTTATGTGTTTTCTTTTTATGGTTGGTCTTTATTCTAATGTTGTTTTAGTTCAGTTGTTTGATTAATGTATCTGCGTTTTTATTATTCATTTGAGTTGTAGATATTTGCAGCTTTTATCTATTGTCTCATTCTGGTATTGTTTTGGGTTTGTAAAGTGAATAATAAAACATTTGTTTTTGGTCATGCGTTGTAGTGAGTTTTTCTGCATTCTTTTACGTTACGCCGCAGGGTTCCACACATACCAAATAGGAGAATCCCTTTTAAGGTAGTAGTGGGTCTACCTTATAAGAAAATAGCCGAATCTAATTGTTTTTAACATGTCGTTTTCCCCGTTTCATATATTTACCAACATGTAAAAACAACTAATGCTACGGATATTTAGTGATAGTTGCTTTTTAATGTATGTCATATTTTATGTTATATTGGTTGATATCTTGGTAAATTACAATAGATTTTAATTATAAAACAAAATTTCAATAGATCTACTTTAACACTATGATAAACTAAAGAGTAAAGAGATTTCTGTTAAAATTTAATTACAAGACTAGATGAGAGAGATTAGAGAAATTTAAATACCAAAAATTGAAAATGTTTTGTTAGCTCCGTTTTCAATTGCTTCATTTGAAGATTTTCGATCGCTATATTACAAACTAATAACTTTTGCAAAATATTTTATTAATAATGACTGTTTAATCAGCTGTTGATATAGTTATTTATACATATTTTCATAAAAACGAATGTTTTGTGTAAGCAGGTACATCATCTATTTAGCTGTTGAATTTCTACAGGAACTACCCATTTAGCGAAAGCATATTCACTCGAATCGGATCAGCATTATTCGTTAAAACCCAACAAAGAGAATCTGAAATAAATGTAAAGCTTAGAGAATATGGGAATTTTTGGTTTCAGTTCTTAATTCTTTTAAATTAGTACTAACAAAAAAGTACATATTTCTGACAAAATTATAACTATGCTCCAGTTGCGGTTTTTGAATTAATAGGCACAGGTGCGTTTCTGTGATCAAAATATTAAAATTAACCTTTTGTTTTCTGTATTTAAATAATAATTAAAATGAACTAACTCTGCAAAAGTTTGTTTTTTGTAGCTAATGTTTTAACGGTTAAATTGGCATCAATTCCGTGATTTTCGGCGCAAAGTTCGCGATCGCCTTGCGCTATTAGATTGGTAGGCGTGAAAGTGGCTTCTGTTTGGCCCCCACGATTGTCTGTAAACATCGGCAAACATCACCTGACCGTACGTATATTATAATTATTGATTATAACATTCCTTTAGTGGGCCAAACAGATTCACCCGCGCTCGAAGTTTTCAATTCCACATAGCAGTTTTGTGACTAGTAACAATGAATAGTGTTAATAACCTTTTAAAGATTGATTTTTCAAGACTTTCGATTAAAGAAAAATTGCAAACTAAAGCATTAGGCAGGCCCACGCGGAATTTGAATTTAATACAAAAAATTGAGCGAAAAGCACAGAACAGGTGTTATACCTATCGTTTTTCTGTAGAGACTTATAAAAAGAACAACTGGTTATGATATGTTAAATTTATTATTTTAGTTTTCCTTGTCTTTTATTTCATAAAGACGTTCCGGGAATGGATAACAATTGGACAAGGACGGGAATAAAAGAATTGCATTACCTCAGGGAAAAAATTGCAAAACACGAAATATCTAAACATCATTTAAATGCATTCACCGGCTATACTCTTCTAGGAAAAGCAAACATTGCAGCACAATTAAGTTCGGCCTATAGGGAAAGTGTCACTAAGCATAACGAAAAGGTTAGTAAAAAACATGCACGTATTAAAACGAACTATTAGCTGTATAAGATTGTATAGCGCCTCTGGGACAGCATTAAGAGGTCACGATGAAATTAAGGATTCACCAAAGCGAGATATATTTAGGGAACTGGTGGACTTTGCTGCAGAGTTAGATTCTGCATTAAAAGAACATTTGAAAAGTGCTACAGTTTTTGCTGGAACATCAAAGACAATACAAAAAGAAATTTTAGATTGCATGCTGGCAGTGTATAGAGAAGAAATTTCTGACCAAATAGGGAAATCTGTTTTATTAGCCATTCAGTGCGACGAAACAACAGACGTGTTAAATCAGTGCCAAATGGTCTTAATATTCAGATATGTTTATACGGGTAGAGTGTATGAACATTTTTAGGGATTTTTCAAATCAAGGATAAAATTGCAGAAGGGCTAAGAAATTCCATCTTGCAAGAAATCTATTCTCTGATATCACAAACTCCACAAAAATGAATACGAGGCGTGTCCGGAATCTAAGGTACTAAAGACTTAAAAATTTGTAACAAACAAGATTTATTATAATACATATTAAACTACATCTACAAGTATATATACTACTTTCCCACATAATCACCCTTATAATGTAGACACTTATTCAAACAAACTACTAATAATCGGAGGGGGCTAAATCCGGGCTGTGTGGTGTATGTTTCAACACTTCCCACTTGAACGACTTATGGATATTTTTCGCGTCTTTTGCTGTGTGTGGTGCAGCGTTGTCTTGGAGAAATTTAACACCACGCGTTAACAAACCACGACTTTTACGCTTTATTGCAGCTCTCAAATTTTTCAGAGTTTCATAATAACGTGTAGCATTAACAGTTTCACCATATCATATAAATTCGACAAGAAATAATCCTTTGGCGTCCCAGAAAACTTTCTTTGCCGAAAGATTTTGTCGAAACTTTTTGTTCGAGGGGACGTTGTGTGTCTCCACACCATCAAATCAACTTAACTGTCAGGTGTAGTATGGTGAACCCATGTTTCGTTACCTGTAACAATATCCATTAAAACGTCCGGATTTTCGTTGTAACGAATAAGATTTTGGAGGGAGATTCCCATGAGAAGGTCTCGATGATGATTTGTTAAACATTTCGGAACCTAGCATGCTGAAATGTTTTTGTAACCCAATTTTTGAGTCAAAATCTTGTGAATAATTGTTTTCGGTATTCCTAGTGTAACTGCCATATCTCTCCCTTTAAGTCTGCGATCTGTCTGTAACAGTTCATTTACCCGATTAATGTTTCCAGCTGTAACCGAAATTCGTGGTCTTCCAGATCTTTTTACGTCGCGCAAATCGACCCTTCCTTAATCAAATTTTTTACACTATACCGAATCCTGCTTACGTGAATTTTACACACCGGGATTCTTTTTACATGAAGAAATCGAATTACGCTGCGAATTTCGAATGGGCACGCATTAATAAAAGGTGATACCATATTTACACTCATTTCTTAGCTATTTATTATTCAAACACGTTCAAAGTTTCACAGATTGTAGTACAAAGACGTATGACGTTTATTTTATTGTAACGTTTTGACAGAAACAAAACAGAACTGAGTGGAAAGCAATGGTACCTACCTTAGATCCCGGATACACCTCGTATCTCAAACTTGCTATGTGCTAATGTTATGAGCGCTGAAACCGGGGGTGTACAAGCGAAAATTAAACAGAAATACCCTTGTGTATATTTTGTCCACTGCTATGGGCATCAATTAAACCTGTTCATGCAGAAAGCAGCGTCACAGAATTCAAGAGTACGTGAATTTTTCCAAAACTTGTCAGCTACTCCAACTTTTTTTTCAAATTCCTCACATCGTTGTGACATATTACAAGAGATTATGAAAAGACGATTACCAAAAGTAGCTACAACACGTTGGAACTACAATATATGCTTAATTAATACTATAGTGTATGAAAATCAGAATGCTTTTATTGCGGCGTTTGAAGAAATTGAAAATAAACAGCTAAAAGGCGCTACAACTCATGAAGCCTATGGTTTGAGACGGGCATTTTTCGCAATATCTTGCCGCATGTGGATATACTTTACAATATGTTAACAGTCAAGAAATAGAGACAGTGTTCAAATTCAGAGGGATGTTTCTGTTTGTGAAGAAGGTATTTCCCTTAAGAGAGCCCGGGCAGATATTCAGGAGGAAGTTGATTCAAATTTTATTCAAGTAAAACGAAAAAAAAAAAATCATGAAGATAGACGAAGTGAAATTGCTAAGGAAGTTTGAGACACAATCTTGGTCCAAATAAAAGAACGATTATCTTTTAGAGGGCAATATTGGAAACAGCTGCATTCTTGAACAATAGCTCTTTTTCAAAGTTCTATGAACAAATAGTTTCTTTTTATCCCATGCTCTCTAAAAAGAGGTTAAAAACCGAGTTAGAAGTTATATACAAGATCCGACTTTAATGAATATTATATCATTTTTGTTAAAAAATAATCTTGAAGAAACTTTTATGGAAACACTGATACTTCTAAGTAAATATTATTATAACAACACCTATGACAACCGCCGAAGCTGAACGTTGCTTTTCCACATTAAAGCGTGTAAAAAGCTTTATGAAACACCACGCTTAACGATCGCTTGAATGATTTGGCTACAATGTCTATCAGCAGGAGTTTGTTAACGAAATTGATAATTTATAAGAAAAAGTTGCGGACAAATTTATTTCGGTGAAAAATCGACGAGCAGATTTTCATTTTAATAATTAAATGTGTTTGGGTGTGTTTTTTTGTTAAACAATTACTGATTCGATGACTCTCTTATATCACTGTTTGCAAGCAATTCACAAGAATGGATTTTATAAACTTTTAATGTGTTTTTAAGAACTTCACATTGATTTCAGGTGTGTATTTTCTTATAAGAACATATATTTTTGCTTTTAAAATTAAAATGCATCCCACCTTGTTCAAACCTCACCGGCCGCCAATGCTATCATCACTTCTATCTTCCCAGGCCCCCACATCCAATCTTGAACATAGGTCTTCCCCAATTCTTTCCATCGCTCTCGATTTTGTATTAATCCATGTTAACCCTGCTTTTCTTTTAAAATCGTCGTACTAGCGTATTGGTGGTCGTCCGCTGCCTCTCTTGTGCTCGTATGGTCCCCAGTTTATTATATTACGGCTTCATCTCGTTATATCACTTTTGGCTACACGCCCAGCGTATATCCATTTGAGGGATCTTATTCTTTCTCCTACATCTATCACTTTGGTAATGGCTCTTATTCTGTCATTTCTTACTCTATCTCTCTTTGTTATCCCTATCATCGATCTCTCCAGCCCCCTTTGAGCTACTCTCAGTATGTTTACATTGCCTTTTGGCTTTTGTCCAATTCTCTGCCCCATATTTGATGATTGGCAGCACGCACTGGTCGAGCACTATAGTTTTGAGGTGTTGAGTATCTTTTTTTACTTTGAGAATGAAACTTAATCTTCCGAATGCCATCCAGCCTAATCTTTTTCTTATTTTTATTTCTTCTTTCTGGTTTCTGGCTGTGATCACAGTTCCATTAAAATTAATTTTCAGTATTACTATTTAGCTGTGTTCCGATTAGTGAAACTTTCCGTAGTATTAATAAACATTAATATTTAATTTGAAGAAGAGCTAGTGAACGTAACAGACTAAATTTGCTATTTAATATCAAATCAATAACATTTTCGTCGTTGTCTATATCAGTATTTCTCAACCTTCTTGCTGCGCGGCCCAACATATTTGTTTGAGTGGTATCGCGACTCAATTGTGTATAATATATGATGTTTTTAAATCCAGATAGACTGGCGTCACTGTATGTTATATAAATAAATACGCGTAATTGACAATTATTTCTATATGTGAAAAATAACATTTAGTACTTTCTTCTGACAGCATTTCACACGAACTTTGATTTATAAAATTACTTGAACTTGTTTATAATTTATATTTAACTATGGAGATGACGAACGATTTTAAATAAAGAGGCTGTTTCAAAATTGGGTAGACCAATATAGTGGCATATGCAATAGACCGTGCTTCGGAGGGCACTTAAAGTTGTCGGTTCCGATTGTCATACGAACATCGTTGACAGTCGTAAACCATGTAGTGGAACTTCTCTTCTCTGTTCGACGGGCAAGGTTAGCCTCCTTCTTCTGATAGAGTTTAATTGTTTGATTGACATTGTTGACGAGAATTTATTACCTACATATTGCCCAAATCAATATCTGTTGTAGGTGAGAAATACTGAATAAACTTTTAGTTTAATATTAATAAATGATTTTATATAACCGCTGTATATCCAAAATTTCAGATATCGCGTGGTCTTCGACTATTTATAAGAATAATGCAAACACATTAAACAGTCCTTTTTAACCCTGTTTAAGCAGAGCTCGAGTTTAAAAAAAAGCATTTTATTTTATAACAAATAAAAAGATGGGTTAATTTTCCTGGCATTGACAAACTTAAATTCTTCATTAACGGAAATATATCAGCTAGATAGGCAACTTTAGCCAACCACAAAGAACTTTTAAAATACCATTATTTTGATAGCGATGAACACCGATAAATCAACGGACAATGATTTTCCAACGTTCATCATTTGATATTAATCGATGAAATCTATGATGAAACCATTTTCGAAATACATCTGAAATCATTTCACCGGTTCCTCGCTTTAGCATAATGTAAAAGTTATCATTCCGCGACCCATTAAAAATTTAAGGCGACCCAGTATTGTGTCGCAACCGATAGGTTGAGAATTGCTGGTCTATACCATCTAGCAATTCACAACAAAAATGTGCAGGCCTTTTCAAGTCGCTCTCTTTTAACTTTAACACAATTTAGATTTTGTATGGGTGAAAGTGTAAACTCAAGCTCATTTTTGAAACAGAGCGGAAGCGGAACGTTGTGAATTCTTAACTATACCATTCCGAATCGGCTGGATATCCTCGGGCGTTTGAATATGATTTTTTCTTGCCGTAAACTTCTTTTTAAACGCTGAACCCGTTTGCTTAAAGTTCTTCACCAGTGATTTAATAACGTGAACTGATGGCACTGCATTATTCTGATTAATATTGGAATGAATGCCGAAGATTTGCCGAGTAATTAAAAAACTGGTATTATTTTTCTATAACGTTTTTAAGACAAATGCGCGGCGTTTGCCTGACCACTGTTCCACTTATGAAAAAATACTATTAAACGGGCAATCGTTAACATCATCATATGTTAAGCCTCCTATCATTATCCATTAAAAGTAAAATTACATTCATAATAATCCATTTCCATGGTTCACATTGTAGTTTGCTATTCATGATGATAAGCGAACCGATGAATTCGAAACAGGCTGAGAGGTTGCCGTTGTCAGAACGACAGAATCGAAATTATTATTATAATTTATTATTATTTCAAATATTTATCAATAACGTATTAGGTCACGAAGTTCCTACTGCATCCGTTGTTCCTATAATATCAGTTTCCAATTTCCTTTGAACATGAAACCCTTGTATTTATTAACATTTTTGCAAAATATTTATCATATTCTCAAGTTTTTCTAGATCTTCTTTTTTTCTTTCGATTTTGTGGTGTATATTTTTATACTTTCTTCATCCATCTCCCTTCTGTCCTCTGATGTGACCGCATCATACCATACAACTCTCGTGTCGTTTTGATATCAATTATAGTCTTTCCTGAAGTGCTTGTTAATTTATTCGTTTGGTATATATGGAATCCTTGACATTCTATAGAATCATCTTAATGGGTCAATCTCCAGCGTTTTATCTTTCTGCACTTTTTGTTGATTATCTACCAAGCTTTACTTCCGCATTTTGATTGTCTCGTCGCTTATTTAGGCCAGTGTAGCGATTATAAATTTTGTGTGTGTATTTGTCTATTAACTATTTGGTGTTCTACCTCTTATTCATATGGACCCATTTCAATAATTAATTATTCTAAATATTTTCATTTTTCACTCTTACTCTTTTATATTATTTTGTTCCCTTATCGTTACCCTGTTCATTGATAATCAGGTATTGGAAATAGAGATCAAAATTTAAAAACATGTATATAACGCCATAGCTGTACAGTTAAATGCCAACAATTTGGAACAGTAATATTTGACATTATAAACATGACTTTGTATAGTGTCTTGCCATCGATTATTGTTTACTGTCACCCATTGTGTCAATTAAATCAAAACCGTTCCACGTTTTAACGGATGCTAAAAAGGGGGCCGCAATCATTACGAGAAGGATATAATTATCTAAAAATTCTATGCCAAAGTTCAGAAAGTCCTAAATAAAAATGGGCGGTTTACAAAATACTAATTATTCCACTGAGTTTGAAAATGATTAAAACATAATAACTGTTATTTTTGCGATTCAGTTAAGTAAGATATTATAAATAAACAGTATGTATGGCTTCTTAAAATAAAAATATTTAACAAAAACTCCACCGAAAATTTTGTTACAGTTGAAACAATTTAAAAAAAAAATGAATTTGCATTTAACAAGGACTTGACATAAAAAGGTGCTTACAATGCTAAATTTTCGTCAAATCTAATCCTGGTTTTTAAAGTGCCCCAAATGCTTTGCATTCGACCTATATGGACATACGCAGATGAACGATGGCTACTTAAAAAAATCAGGAAAGTAAAATAAATGCAGCGGAAATGAAATATTTAATAAAGTAGCAGGGAGAACGTAGTGGGACCACATAAGACGCGAGAACATCACATTGTGTCTCGGACGAGAATCAGTAAATCGTAAGATTAAAAAAAATTCATTGAAATCGTTTGGTCACGTCTCAAGAATCGATGAAGGTAAACTGGTTAAGAGGATAATGGAAGCAGGCTTGGAGAAAAAGAGACAGGGTAGACCAAGGAGAACGTCAATAGATGGGATAGCAGAAATAGAAAAAAAGAGGGTGTAAAGAATTGGACAAATGAAGATACTAGTCAAGAGGAATCGAACGGAGTGGATGAAGTGAGATTAGGATTAGGAAATAGAAAACAAATCTTGCACTTTACAGAAATGCGTAAGAATTTTTGTTAATATATTAATTAAATAATTTGTTTTATTTCTTGCCAATCTAAAAAAAGTGGTAAAAGTGTTTCAGGGAAGTTCTAAAAGGTTGTGTCGCGGAATTCTCGGTGTTCCAAGTAAACCCGTTATCTGAAAATCGTTTTAAAATGTATTGGTTTAACATTATTTAAAACGTGCTATTTAAGTGCTCGCATTCTGTCATTATTTTCCCTTTTTTTCAATTACCACCCAAATGTTTTAACGACGGCTGTCTTGCTAGTGTTCACTATTTCTGTTTTAATGGCATTTTTACGTAATTTACGTAAAATGTCAGCAATATTTCATCATCATCATCATAATCGTGATCCGCTTGCGCAGTGTCGAGGCGGTTTGAGGCAAAGCTTAGCTAGTTTGTGCTATATACAACAGGTCCCGACTCTGCGGGATACCGTGTTCGTGCGAAACCGTCTTTTACTTGTCTAGCGTGTGGATGTTTTTGTTTATGGTCTTGTTACTCCTCTAATGCGACCGTAATACAAGGAGTGCCATTAAATTGATCCCAATGGCAAAGGGATACCGGGACCCAGTCCGACCATCCAGGGAATTAGAAAAATTTCTTACACCTGGAGTGATTCGAATCTGGAAGCGTTCGGACTGTCACATCCAAAGCCTGACTGTCTTACCACTGAGCCACCCCAGTCCTTTCAGCGATATTTACAATAGCAATACACAGTTTAGCCGCAGTCCATAAAATTAGCGACCAATTATTTCGCTATATTTTAAAAATACACTTAGGGAAATAGTCTGAATGCGCGTTAACAATTTTCAATTTTCATATTTTAAGTAATTTGCGTTTATTGACAGCTACAAAAAAGATTTCAAAATTAAAAATTAAATTGTATCAGCAACATTATCATGACTTTAGCGAAAACATAAGGATTCGGGTAATAAATAAAGTTTAAGAATAAAATTTAAATGTATTGCTACAAGAAACTATTGATTCTCGGAATAAAAATTTCAAATATGTATAATTTAAGTATCATTATTGTTTACTTCTCCAGTTTATTTCAAAAGATCTATGTCATTGACAAAATCAATGAGTTGTAAAGCTTAATGGTTAATAGATTATAATTAATTGATTAATAAATTAAAAATTAAAAATTAAAATTAATTAATTAAAATTAAATTAAATTATATTAACTAGTTTTAAGTTTTTTAAAATTAATAATTCAACAGGACAAATTCACAAATTTTATTGCATGTACATTCGATTTGGCATATCATAACTGTAACCTAACAGATTTTATATTACAAGAAACACGTAGTAGACACCTGGGACAGCAAAATATCCAGAAAAGGCTGCTGCAA
>JABXWE010073705.1:0-10580 GCA_014611495.1 Limonius californicus
CGCGAGGATCTGCATAACCAGCTGGATTTTGGAAGGTGGCGCCCACTTATTCTGACTCGCCCTGTACACAACTTGAAGCATTTTCTCTATAAGCAAATTTTACGAACCCTCCCTACTCCTCTGAGCAAGCCGCTGGCCTTTTCCATCTTTTTTTTGTTTGCGGGTCCAAGAAAAGCGCGTTTGGCCCGTAACAAATTTGGCGCCGTAACGTAAAACTTTTTTGGACCGTAACACAGTGCATAATATATTTTGCTCGCTTTGTTCGTTCTATTGAGGATCTCTTGCTCTGTTGTTCCGGTTCTATTTATAATTATTCCCAGGTACTCGTAATTGTCAACCCTATCTGATTCCTTCCTATTGCATGTAATTCGTGTGTTTCCCTGGACTTCGTTCTTTGTTATTTCCATTAGTTTGCTTTTATTTGTATTTATCGTCATTCCCCATCTCTCAATTATTCTGTTCCATTTACTGACCGCTTGTTGCAGCTTTCCAGGCGAGTCCGCTAGTAATACTGTCATCTGCATATATAAGGCATTGCATTGGTATTGGTTGAAGGTTCCAGTTTCCTATCTTAACATTAAGTCTTGGTTCTTTGGATTCTTGAATGATCTGATTCATAACTGTTACAACTAGTAGTGGAACTAGCGAGTCACCCAGCTTTATTCCTCTATCCATTTTAAAGCTCCCTGATTCTCACCCCTTAATTCTTACTGTTCCCTTTGCTCCTTCGTATAGTCTTTTTATAGCCTGTTAGAGTTCGTGCATTACTTGTGATTCTGTTAGTGCTCTCCAGACCAAAGACTATAATATAGTCTTTGTCCAGACACTTTCTTTAAGTATGCTGTCAAACGCCGCTTGTATGTCTATAAATGCCAAGTACATTGGTTTGCCTCTCTCTAGCCTTTTTGATGAAGACAACGAATCTGCTATAATAGTTGCCTTAGTAGAAGATCCGAACTGTAACACCAGAGATATAAGCCACCGAACAGACATAAGCCAGTATTCTGTGTGGAAAGTATTGAAAAAGTACAGGTACCATCCCTAACACATTAAAATTCGCCAAGAACTGCTTAATCATGACTTTCAATGTAAGCTAATGTTTTGCGAATGAGCCCATCAGCAAAGAAATGCTCAAGCTAATTTCTTTAATTATGTCCTTTTTTCCGACGGAACAACTTTTCATAAACATGGGATTGTGAATCGTCACAACGTCCACTATTATTCAACGGAAAATCCGTCATTTGTAAGAGAAGTGGATAATCAACGTCGATGGTCGGAGGAATTCTACGAACATGTCGTTGGTTCATACTTTTTGAGAGACACCTGAATGGGCAGATGTATTTACTATTTTTAGAATACAATTTTTGGGATTTATTAGAAAATATTCAGTTAAACATTATACAGAACCCATGGATGGAAAATGACGGAGCCCCTTCACACACTATAATTTGGACGTTAGAAACGTTATAAATGCTGAATTTTTCGATAAATGAATTAGGAGAGGAGATCCAGTGGCTTGGCCGCCAAGATCCGCCGACCTGACTAAATTAGATTTCTTTCCGTGGAGGTTTGTAAAAGATAAAGTTCAGAGAATACCCCTACGACGAGAGAAGATATGCGGATGCGAATGAACATGCTTTTTTAGAGACATATCACCTGCAATGTTGAGAAGTGTGAACAATTCCTTTATGCATCGATTAAATATGTAGTTCACGAAAATGGGCGATATATACAGGGTGTCTCAAAACGTACCGACAATATTTCAAGGATGAATTCTAGAACTTATTTAGAGTCGAAAAGTCCATATACACATATGTTGTAAACATAACCGTTAACGAGTTATTGTTTATTTCATCATTTATGTGGCTAAAATTTTAGTTCAACGAATTTTATGAAATAAATCTTTTTTTTCGTATCCTTAATGGAAAAGAGCATACTATATTGCGAGAAAATCGTAAAGAAATGTGTTAGTTTTCTTATTAGCAACAAAATCGTAAAGAAATGTGTTAGTTTTCTTGTTAGCAACACTTTTCTTCTTAGCAACACTTTTTTTTTAATTTATTTACTCGTCGTTATAATGTTTTGTTACCATGTTAGCAACACTTTTAGTATATGTAATCAAGGAAGCAACACAGTATCTTGCTTGATTAAATTTTATGACAAATTTTAAAATATGTTATGTCAAATTTTAAATTTTTATTTATCCTTTTCCATTAAGTATACGAAAAAATAGGATGTTTTACACGTTTGAAAAGTGTTTCTTCCATGCTCGTGCAAATTTAATTGACTCGCTTCGCTGCGCTCGCTCGTTAATTAAACATTTGCACTTGCTGGAAAACTGACACTTTTCTAAACTTGTAAAACAATTTACTATTAATACATTTTTATTATTTTATATACAAGAAATTTTCAAAATTGATGTTTTGATCCTCACTATCTTGATTTCACTTTCAATCCTTGATTTAATTATTCGTCCATACAGTCTGCCGATAGATGATGTCACACTAATGTTCCGTTATTATGCTCGATCTCGATTGCTTCTTTTTTTAAATATAGAACTAATATATGCCATTTGCCATTCCCTGGTACTTTTTCGATGGACTGTTCTTGATCAACTCTACCGAAATACCCCCTGGACCTGGTGATCGTCTACTTTTTATAGTTTTTAGTGCTTTTTTACTTCTTCTAATGCTATTCTATTAATTTCCGCATTAAGCCTTTAAAACCCTATTTACGATCTACCAAGATGACGTAACATATACTTCTAGTATTTATACACTCAATATTTAGATAATTTGATGACATCTATGAGAATATACTGAAATCGAAATCAGTGCTGATAGATTACACGCAGGAGCAAAGCAGTGAAGGAAAGGCGCAAAGAGTGGGACGAACACGTAGCAAACTGAATAAGATCACAGAAAATTCTTAATCTGGCGGAAAAAGAAAACCAGGAAAACCGTAAAAAAGATGTCTGGAAAGCTAGTTAACATCTTCTATTGACTCGCCATGAAGCTATTTGTAGGATGAAGAAAAACAGGTTATAATACCTATTGAGAATGTAGAAATAAGAAATCGCGTAATATAAATCTTAAAAAATTCTACAATGACTGTTGGCTCTCCAAAGAAGACCCCGTCTTACAGCAGTGATATTAACGATTTTACAACAAAAAACTATATTCAGAGTAATAGTACGAGAGTTTTAAAAGTATTATTTATTTATGGAATACTATTTATTATTACAGTCTTTAGTTCCTCATTAACGATAAATTAATACAATATTATAATGGATTTAGATTTATAACCGATGCTTTTTAGATATGAAGCAAAACTTCTAATGTAGTGATAGCTAGACACTTTAAGACAGACTATGTACCAGTAAATATTGACTTCAAGGAAATTGCACGAAGATCGTATTCCCATTGTATTTAGAAGTAAATATTTTGTATTGTACTGTAAAAAATGATTGTAGTAAGTTAACTATATTTTGACAGCTACTAATAATGGTAGTAACTATTAGGAAGTACATGGATTTTGTTTCGTTTTCCACAGCCAACCGTTATCAAAGTATTTGTTAATCATACTGTACATAGCAATAATTTTCTAACAAGGTAACTGTTAAATTAATGCCTTTTTATCTTTAAGTAAATGTATTGAGTTAGGTACTTATCTAAATACTTTCTACACGTAGTATACGATAAAATCCTAAAAGAACATTTATGTGGTGTCATTAGAATGGAAATTTATAAATTTTATCTTGACGCCATTTAAGAATATGAACAGTGTAGCAGATTTATAAAAATCTTGTCTGCAACCCACCATACACAATTTCCCAATCCTGCTTGCAACCGTGGGATCTTAATGCTAAAAACCTTCTCTGGAATTTCTGTCGTTCGGATTCGACGTTAAACTGTAGGTCCCCCGTATTTCTACTTTAGCGCTGAGAAGAAATACGTGGCAGAGAAGAGGCAGATGCCCAGCAGTGGTACAAAAAGGTTGTCAATGATGACAGTGTGGCGAACCCAGAAGCAGTACAACGGGCACTACAGCGGGTGACCGCGAGATGAGTTAACAGCATGTAACATATTTGTTTGTAAACCTATTATTTCGGAATTTTAAACTAAGATTTTTAACCTTAGTTTTTGTTTCCGGTTTTTAAATACAACTTATGCGTCGTAAATGTAAAATAGTATATTATAATTCAAGTGTATAAGCAAGCCTTTAAAGCACGCGCGACGAGTTTAAAAGCACGAGGCGAATCCGAGTGCCTTTTAACGGAGTAGTGCTTTAAAGGTTCTTATACACGTGTATTATACGGTATTTTTTATTATACCTGCGCTATAATCTGAAAATTACAACAAAAAAAAAGGAAATTGAAATCCCTTTTTCGAAGTAATCTGTCCTTTCCTATAGGAAAAATTATTCAACTGGATGGCCAGCAAGTGAATTTCTTGTTACCTAGGCAGCTTTAAAGCACTAGTGTTTTAAAAGCCCGATTTTGCACGCTTTTTAGTTTCGAAAACAGAGATTATGATTCAGGTATAATAAAAAAGACCTTTCAATATTTAAGCGACCACAACTTGATTCTTTTAATCCACCTACTTCAGTTTTATTACGCTTTCCAAATTGTCATTTTGTTTACTTTACTTTAATACCAATAACATACCTGATTATTTTTAAAATAGGAAGAACAAATAAAATTAGTGTATGACTAACGGATATTAAAAATAGCTTTTGCAATATTACTTTTGCGCATTTAGAGGTTATGTCTTGGTATAAAATTTCAAAGTGATAGGTTTAAAAACAAAAAAATTACATGCTGTTACCTTATCTCGTGGTCACCCGGTAATTTAGGAAGGGCCTTCTGCATAGATCGGCCGGTACATTAAAACATAACAGTAATACTTTGTATTGCAATGTGCTTCACATTTCTCATGGAAAACGATGTTTGAATCTATTTATTTAACAGCAGAACGCTTAGATTTAATTACAAAATACCAAAGAGAAATACTGCACCGACAATTGCAAAAATGCCGTGTTAGAAATACATTTCCATTTGCAAGTTAAAGGAGAATAATATTTTTCACAGCACATGAATTGTAACTGTCTGAATGTGATGTTCTCCTGGTCGTACTTGGGGTAAATGTGATGCCGATGTGGATGGCAGGGAGTCTGAGAAGAGAAGTCAAACCAACCAGGCAAGAGAAGTTTAATATAAAAAAAAACTTTGGTAAACTACCTATCAGTTTATTTTATAACAATTTTTTGAAGTTTGCTAAATAGTTTGCCAAATTTAATATCAACCCAGAAATGTAGCGCATGAAACGTTTAATTCACCTAAACTGAACTGAATGAACTACTGATTCATGGATTATGACATATCCAATATTACTACATTATGTTCTCCCAATATCGATCGGGGTAAGATCAGACACTTCATTTCACTAAATTTCATGACAGTTCTACACAAGGTAAGCATTGCAAAACATACCATTTTTATGTTAAATCAACTGGACTTTTTGCACTGTTTTAAATTAGTCTATTAATATTGGCAGGTAGGAAATATAGAATATTTGCATTTCTAATGATGATGTTGTTTGATAGTTCTTGTTGTACAAATAGTTTAACAGAAAGAAGTTGAATGTCAAGGTTGAAACCAGAAACTACAGATTTCTTTGTAACGATCCAAGGTTCAGGTTTCTATAATCGATGAAAATTTATTATAGAATTTAAGGGGCTACTAAAGTGACTCAAAATCAGCTATAAAATAAGAAAAGCGTTTTCTATTGTCGTTGTAGCTACATTACTAGGCGACCTTTCCATTTACGGAATGTTTAACTGGTAGCAACATGTCAAAGATTAAAATAAATTATAAAAACTTCTGATAAAACTTTGCCAAAAGTAGTGCAAAAATACCGTAAAATTAGCTACTTTTACGACATATGTGTAACTAATTTAGTGTAATTGTTTCACCCTATTACAAACTACCATCCTTTAAGAATATAATGCACACAACCCTAATCTCAAATGTCAAAAATTATCTGATTTTCTCACAATTAGCACTCTGCTATCAATTTACCTTATCGTATATTATACGTATTGTCTTTCACATTGGCTGCAGTTCACTTTCCATCGTTCAAGTAGATAACCTTAGGGGCCTCAGTGGAGTAGTGCGGGAACGCGTTGCCACTCGAGGTCACAGCGAAATGTAGTCGATCCGCTTGGGCGTTCGAATCCCAGCTGGGGCGACCGCATTTCGCTTAGTTAACTTTAGGCTGCATGTTGCATGAAAGTTTAGTGTGTAAGGGACGCCCGCACCCCCCTGAAGTAATGCGAAAGCGGTTCCGGGGGAGGGGGGACGGTTGTGGTGTGCAGGCAATCTTGAGGCAAAAGTACAATAAAGCCTTGTATTTCCATTGCTCGTCGTACAAGCTAAACCTTGTCAAACATTATCCATGAAATTCGAAACTGCGTTGGAACTATCAAGGAGATAATCATATTTTTCCGCAAGTCCATTTTACGACGCAAGCTGATTGCGAGCATTCCTAAATTGTGTGAGATTAGATGGTCAAAGAAGTACAAGAGAATCGGTGTTTTTAAGGATCACTTCGTCGATATTGTTTAAGTATTAGAGACATTAGCTGAAGAGGGTAATGCAGCAACAAGAAAAAGTGCATATCAAATGCATGCAGCGACGTGCAGATCTTCATTTGTTGTGTCAGTAGCATTAATTGCGAAGTATTCCTCTATACTGGAATCCACAGCAAATACACTTCAATTGAAGGCACATGAAATAGTTAAAGCTAATCAGCACATTCAAACTATTCTCATCATGCTAAGACAGCTTCGGGAAGATGCGGAGAACGTCACACCTGACGTTTTGAAAGAAGCAGGCGATATTGCAAGCAACCCTCCAGCCGGAAATACATCCGAATTTTGGAGAAGGTCTCGAATAATTCCTTACTTGGATTCCATCGTATCATCTTCAGAAGTCAGATTTTCCGCAGACAAATCGCCTGCATTTGACACATTTCCATCCAAGTAACAGGAGAGATGTTTCATTGGAGGAATGGAATGAAAGTACTTCATCTTGTGCAACTTTTGCAATTTGGAATTCATCGAAGGAAAAAGGGAATTGTGGTTCAAAATACGGAATGAGGTTGAAGCAGCGCTAGATAACATCGAGGTTTTAAAAAAGAGCGAATTGTTTTTTCCAGCCATTAGAAAGGCCCTGCACAAAATGCACTATAGGAGCGTTCATTCAACTTCTTTCGCCTAATTAAAACATGGCTTAGAAGCACTATTGGTGAAAATAGGTTAAATGGGTTAGCCATGCTAAGCAGTCATCGTCAGTGGGTTTTGGCAAACAAGGAACAATTAGTGGAAGCTGTAGTTAGATAATTTGCAACTAATCCTTGCAAACTACTGTTCAAAAATTAATTTTATTAATAGTGTTTGTTTTAGTAATAGTGTATTATTGCATGCCCCCCCCCCGCATGGAGCCCCTTCGCCAATGAAAAAAGTTGGATTCAGAAAGCTGCCCCTCTTCTGTTTTGAGCTGGATACGCCCTTGACACCAAATAGATACCATCAGTCCATCATGTCTTGATTTTCAACCTGTGTAATAACTTGCATTCATTTTATGTTCTCCTTATACCGACAGGGGTAAAATGGAACACTTCATTTTAGTAACATTGGAGGAATTCGTCAGCGCTGAAAACGAAGTAAAAGTAGGTATTTACATTTCCACCGTGTAAAATTAAAATTTTTTATAGGTGGATTTAAATGTTCTCAAACTTCCATATAACGAACGTCTATATGGAGAATTTCCCCCTATAACAAACTTCTGTGCTGTACGATTCCCTTAAAAAATACATATAAAACAAACAGTTTCTAAATAACGAAATAAAATTTCTATATAATGAAACTAAACAAACTAAAATATAATTTGCTAGGTAAATGTATGTATTACCAAGGACTATGTATAGGACTATATATTTCTTAGCTTTCTTAGCAGCACTACAAAATTTACCCATCTTCAAAGGGGCCGCATTTAAAAATACAATCATTTTATTGAATGAATGCTGTAGAGAGGTAGACACATTTTTAAAAATATGCAAACCCTTCAAAAGGGTTTCTCTAATTTGTCTGAATGTAAGTTCTAAGAAGAACCATAGGCTAATAAATATTATTTATTATTTATTAGCCTATGGAAGAACTAAAATTACATTAAATTGGCATTCAAAGGCTTTATACAGCTGGTTCATCTTCACATTCTTACTTTTTGAAGGCATTTTCAAAAATTTGTGTAAATGAGAGTTCTAGGAAAGATTGAACTTTATTAAAGATTAAAAGACGTTCTAGCTTTATTCATTTACTACATTGTTACTATTTCAAAGGAATTTTGCAGCATTTGCCTAAAAGAGTATTCTAGCCCTTTAGGAAAGATTAAAACTCAATTTGCATTTAAAATTGAAACATTGCATTGAAAATCTTTATTTTAACTTCCGTTTTGAGAGTGGACGGTTCTATAGGTACTGTAGCACGAAAAAATGGCAAAGCCAAGGTATTTAACCATTATTGAAAAATTCAATAAATTGCGGGAAATTGATCACATGAAAGACATGACTAGATCTGTAAAAATGTTAAAATAATATTTACCAAAATGTGTTATTTCCATGTAACGAAATTTCCTTATAGCAAAATTTTCATTTTCAGGGTTTGCTGACTTTGATATGTAGAAGTGCATATTAGAAGCTAAAAACTTGAACCTTAAAGTGAAATGTCAGGCTTCCGCGGTTTGTCTAATGAAGTCATCTCTTCGCACTCACACCACGTCGTTGTGGAATTGAATATTGCTGACGTTCCACTAACCGTCGCAGGTAGCACTTTCAAAGCATAATGAGTGCTGGACTGTCGGATCAGGTATTTATAGGATTTCTCTTAGCCATGGTTGACTGGCGGAGGAGCTGTGGTTTGTGTGCTGGGTTCCTATTAGTTGGTGTCGGTTGGTTGGTTACGCCCATGCTTGTTGTCTACGGTGGTGCTTATTCTTCGGCTGTAATTGTGTTATTTTAGTGCTTTTTTCCAAAGGTTACTTAGAGTAAGAAGACCCTCTTCTCGATTGAAATTCTGTCAGTGTTTTCCTTTTTTTACAACTTCCCTTATAAGGCGTTGGGTTCAGTGTTGTACCCGTGCGATAATTCTTATTTCTTCAAAGTTTATCTTGTAGCCTGTGGTTGTAACGTGTTATGCCGTAGCAGATAGTGTAGTTCGACGATGTCTGCAATCGCTGATGTGTTCCGGTTTTCGAAGTTCTACTGTGCGTCCGATTTCTCCAATGTAGCATTCTCCACACGGGCAGAGAATTCTGTATACTCCTTGTCACTGCAGCTGAGATGTTGGGGGATCTATATTGTTGACGTAGACTGGAGTGCGGTTTGACCACTACGTTTATTTTATTCCTCTGTAATAAGCGTGCTGTTTTGGTTGTAGTGCCTTAAACATAAGGAACAAATGCCTTAGATATATAATCTTTCTTTTCCTTGGTACCCTGTAGTTCTTTTGCTTTGCTGATTGCTATTTGAATTTCTTTGGGTTTGTAATCATTTGTTGAGAGGAAAGACATACAGAGGGAGATTTCTACTCTCGGTAGACTCTCGGTGTCGGATATGCGGATTGCACGTTTGGCCAGGGTGTTCAGCTGTGCTGCCTTTTGTAGAGGGTGATGATGTGAGCTGCCATTAAGGTATCAATCCGTGTGTGTTGATTTCCTGTACACACTGTCCCATCGTGTAATCGGGTTTTCGGTTTACTGAGACATCCAGGAAGGGAAGGGTGTCGTTTTCTTCGACTTCGACTTCTTTAACCACAGCAAATTGAATGTTGTAGTGGATCTAGTTTAAGTGGACTAGGAAGTTGTCCAGGGATGAGCGTATGAGGTCACTTATCAAAAGTGTCATCTACATAGAGGAATCACAAACTTGGTTTCAAAATGGCTGCCTCCAGAGCTTGTGTTCAAAGTGTTGTATGTATATATTGGGGAAAGACTTAAGTGAACATCGAGACTACGTCAAAGCTCACTAGTAAGTCGTTTCTGTGAGTTTGATGTTCGTTATTTTATCCACGAAATTTTTTGAGTGCAGTAGGTGGTATGATGTTTCCTCGTTCAGTTGTTCCAACATTTGAGCCAAATATCGGACTAGCTTTTGAGTGGGGGAGGAGAGAGTTGACGGCGCTTACTATAGGTTTTATGGGTGTGCCTTCCTGGTGGATCTTTCAGTGGCGGCTTGTACTAAAGGGCACAAGGGCGATATACCAGGCGAATAGGGCACCGAGCACATTGTTCCCGATTTGCAGTCAACGTTTGAATTTGGACTTTGGAGCGCTGTTTTCGCGCAACCGCGCGTTTGAATTCAAAGACGAAAGTGACGTTTTTTCAATGATGAAAGTTAATTGTGTGCAAAAAGATCGACTGAACGCATTGGCGTTCCAATCAATAGAAAAGAAGTTCCTCCAGTCTATCCCGGATTTTGACAACAAAGTCATAGACGTCTTTTCCAGCATGAAAAATAGGAGAA
>JABXWE010073726.1:0-10322 GCA_014611495.1 Limonius californicus
CCCCCCCCCCCAATTAGGCCCGGCCCCCAGTTTGATAACCGCTGGTTTCAACTATAATGGTGGGGATTTCGAGCAACTTCTGCAAGCGACAATATTACAAAATGCTTTTTTATTCCTGTAACCTGTGTTATAAAAGTAAACAATTGTTAGCAAAAATATAGTGCAAAATACGTTATTAAATTGTCTTGTATTCTTGTATTCTTTTACTACTCTACTACTACGTTTACTAACTCACGTAATATAAATATTTACGCATTAACAAGCCCGCCATCAGTTTTTAAATTTTCCGTGCTATTTGAAATGTCATTGCACGCTACTGCATTAGTCAAGGGCACATTAAGCAGTAATCGGATAAGAAACAAATCCGTATGAAGCGGCACCTTCAACCATTTTTGGTCGCACTATACATATTGAACGTAAAATAGTCAAAATTCAAGCAGTTGACTTAAAACTATTAGTCAGTTAATTTCAATTACATATTAACTGATATGTAAATATACAAATGTGGCAATAGTTGATATTTGTGTTTGTGTTTATACAATAATTTATTTCATAGAGCTCAAATTTACTTAAAAATCGTATATCCAAATGCATGTAATTCTATCTATTTAAACAAGGTAATCCACAATAATAGCTATTTGTGTATTAAGAGCGCAAAATGATATATTGTCGATTGAAAGAGACAGTTGCCGCGCGACGAAGGAGCGCGGCAATCTCTTGAAATCGACAATGAATTTGCGCTCGAATTACACACAAGATTTTTTCTACAATCGAGAGTTCACATATTTCCAAAAATTTATTTAATTTGAGGAATGAAAATTAAAAGTACAGTTCTTACAATTTTTTATGACAATTCCAGACGATGAAGAAAGTCTAGATGAGTTTGAAATTGTATGTTCCGCCATTGTTACTGATTCAACAATTTGCACTTTAGATGATTCACCTTTACCCAAGATTTTCTGTGCCGTTTCAATTTTATTATTAATGCTTTCTTCAATGTATCCCTCGGCTGTAGAAGAACTTTTCCAACCTCCATGACGTTTCAGTTGGATGATATCACCTCCTCCATTAATTAGAAGAGTAGCTGACGTGCGACGGAAACTGTGACCTGTATATAATTTATAATCTGATAAATTCAAATACTGGTCGATTTCACAGGGTATTTTTCCAATTATATTCATTCCCACCACTTGTTTAGAGCATTTTCCGTTACAATATCGTAGAAATAGACGATATGGGGTGTCGTAATCTGATGGTCTCAACGCAACATACCTTCTGTAGAATGATAAAAAATCAAGTTCTTCACTATTAGTAACAGTAAAGACACGACTTTTTCTTGTTTTTGAGTCAGGAATTTTTACTATTAATAGCGAATCTTTGTCTTCAATGTCTTCTATGGTCATTTTCACAAGTTCATCTCGTCTACATGCACCGAAAACTCCCATAATTAATACTACCTGTCAATAAAATAGCTTATTAATATTTACAGAGTAATGAGTAGTGTTATTTACCTTTTTCATTAAAAATATTTCATCTGGCGCTTCATAGAGGAATTTGAACAATTCTTCTTTGGTGAAAGTTCTTGATTTTTTTGGTTTGTATCCTACAGATTGGCGTTTTAGGTATGCGATTAACTTCGTATATTGCCTGATGTCAATATTGTTTCTTACAGTTAATACAGATCGTAGCATTGAGTACACCGACCAAAGTGTAGCAGAATTCATAGTTTTAGCTTTTTCGCTAAAGTAAGCCATCATTACGTTTTCAGTGTACCTTCTAACTTTCCTTGAATTACACCATGTGATGAAGAGTTCGTACTGCTTTTCATACTTCCCCCGCGACTTTTCTGGCAATAGGTTTAAAGTCGCGACTTTAGCGGCGCTTGCAATTTCAGGTGGTGTACATGAAAAATCACTACAATCATTTTCTTCTTCCATTTTTGCTGCTTCACGCTCACATACGATTATTATTTAGGAAATTTTTCACTCAAATGGAAGATGTCATTTACTTGTTGACATTGGATACTCTGAGCAATGCATATTTGATTTATAGTTAATAATTGGGAGAGCGAGCGTTTTTTTTATTTAGTCGCTTATAAGCGACAAAGTGACATTCATCGAAAAAGATGACGTTTGCGTTGTCAAATACGAGCGCAAATGCCTACTTTGGATATCGATTGTAGAAAAAATATATATCTAGCGTCCTATCTGTGTCATTTCCTAAAACGAATGTGTACGTAGCCCCTTTAATAATTCCTTTGAGGTCACTCAGCGGGCACATGATTTTGTTTTGCATATTTTATTATTTTTAAACACCGAATTGTGTTGGCTTAACTATAAAATGACTAATTACAGTCTAGCAAATGTTTATGCTTCCACACGTAGGTAGGTATGTATAGTTTATGTCGTCATTTGATTCTGTGCGTTCGTTTTTATATGGCTTGTTTGCACTATACATATTACATTTTTAAAGAAGAGAACTATTGTTGCTATTATTTGATTTTTAATACTTAACAAATTGTATTTGTCTAACTGCCAGTTCATATTGTTCCTTAATTTTATGGGAAAATTACATCTATGATGAAATTTACACTTTTATGGGATTCTTCCAAAGTACAAACATAATATACAGGCACTTAACGAAAGGAAAATTATTGCAAAGGTTGTTAATTATAGGTTATAAAAATCCCATAAAGTTTTTATAACGAGTTAAAATCATTATAACGATGGGTGTCCGTCAAGCATTGTCATTTTATGGTTTTGAAATTAGAAATTTCTTTCACATTCAGTTTACAAATGTATTATTCAAAACAAATACTTTTTAATATGTTAGTGTAAGATTTATCTTTAGTTCCAGGATGAATGAATCGTAGAAAGGTAAGATTGGAAGTTATAATACCTTGTACCGCCATACTTAGTATACTAATTATATTTTGCTTTTGTTGAAATTTTAATAAAATACTCCTAAAAAATTATGAAAGGTAATATGGCACATGAAAATATTTCTTGAGCTACTCAGAACTGTTAATCCCATCTACACTTTATTTCCACTTCCAACAACACTTCCAACAGCATTTGCGGATGTCCAGTTATTAATTTGTATCGTACATTTTATTTTATAATATCTACTATCTACTTTCATTTATACAGTTTACCACTTATTTTTGACAAGTGTGACCATAAAGCAAAAGAGCATCTGTTTTATTTTCACATAACTCTCCTTTTGCTACTTTTATAGGTCGAACTCCTATACAATATACAGGAATATTTCACAGAAACTTGCTACTATAAAATGTTTATTCACCAAAAAACTACTTCTTGTAAGTATATAAAGATCTGCTAAGCAGATTTATCCTGCTCAGGTCAATCATTTTTAAACTTAACTGCGCCATGCACATTTATTGACAGTTCCCAGTAACCACATTCTCTTCTTAGAGTGCTTTATCTCTTACGAGACGTAGCGATCTTCTCTACTATGCCTGTGTTGCGCGTTTAAAGTACCACAGACATAGAGGGCCTACAGCTTAACGTGGGTTCCGAACTACGGGAAGTGTAAACACTTCTACTCCAGAGAAGATATACTAGGCAGAACCCCATTAATAATGTTTAAGTCAATTGTCAACTCATTTCTGTTTAAAGTCTATGTAAATTTTCCTTTAGTTGTGTTGTAGTGTAAACTAGGGCAAACATTACCAAAGTTATCTAATACTGGAAACTTTTATCAGTAGCACGTTGGTTTAGTTTTGGATGGGCGAGATCTAGGTTGCGGCTTTTCAAGAATTTGTTTGCATTGCCGCCATTATTTGCTTATTTTACACCCCAATTATTAATATTAAGTATCAGGGGTATTTGTGTATTTTGTGTTGTCCAGTTTTGGAACGGTAGGCTCGTACTCTTCCGTGAATCAACCTTTATTATATTACGTCATTGTTTAACATTGTTTCAGCAGTGGAATTAATTACAGTATTTTTAATTTAAAACAAAATTATTTAATTATGGAAAACAAATTAAAAACATGCAAATTTAGTAAAGCCACCTTAAAAATGTATTACCAACTTAGATACTTCCACATTTCTATTGATACACATTTACATGTTTTAAGTAGGAAGCCTTCAGGTAATATTTTTTACCTCGACTTAAGGTTGACTAGAGTTTTGGTAAAGTCTTATCGAGTTTTGGCTGTTCTGATTTGTGTGTGTGTGTCCATTTCGATCCAGTCTCATATATTTTTAAGTCACGAGTATCTTGTTTCTACTCCTCTCATTCCTTCTATGTTTATTTCCGTAATAACTTGAAGGAAGTTGTATTTGATATTCCGGTATATACGTATCAGGTATGCAGTTTTCCTTTTCCTTACACGTAATAGTTCTTTCCTTGGTGCTGGCTCGACTCCATGTATGAGTATTAAATATACGTAGAACCAAACAAATGAAAGTCCTGTTTCAAGGTGGAACTTACGATCGGTGAATTGTCTCTTCTTTTCAGGAACGTTGTTCTTGCGATCCCTACTCGTGTTCGGATCTATAAGTCAGGTCTTTTGTCAACTAGAAACCAAAATATTTGATTATTGGAACTCTTTCTATTCGCTTGTCACCCCCCCCTGATTCTTATTTGTGCCTGCGGATTTTTGCTGAATACCGTTTTCTGCGTTTTTTTTTGCTATTTATTTTTAGATCGAGTATGTTTACTTCTTTAAGGTATTGCATTCATAAGACGTTGCAATCCATTTGGACGTTCTGCTAGTACCACTGACTCATCTGCATATCACAAATTATTTATAAATTCACCGTTGTTTTTAATATCATCTTTGGTTCTTTGCAGTGCCTTCTGAAAGATCTCTTCCGAGTTCATATTGAACAATAGCGATGATAACACACATCCCTGTCTGACATCTGTTCTTATTTGTGTTGTTTAAATGGTTTCTTCGATTCTCACTGCTGGTATCAGTTCTTGATGGATCGTGTGTCCTCTTCGTCGAGTGCTTTCTTGTTTAGTATCCTTATTAAGTCTGCATGTCTGTGGTTGTCAAATGTTTTTGTGCAATTGATAAAAAAAAGCATATATGAAGATGGTTCATCTATTATTGTCCCTAACATAGAAGGCATTGACCGACAAATCCATAATATTTTTCTAGAAACCTCAATTATTGACATTAATATATGCCAAGTTGCAGGTGCCTATCTTCTTGTTTATAAAAGTTATACATTTAATATTACCGAGGTGCTTGTGATTTTGTTGTAATGGAAAAATTCGAGACATATCACGTAATTAAGAATTGGTGCCGGGATTTCACATTAGGAAGGAAATATCCACAAGCACCAGGCGCTGGACTACCAAAAACTGCTGTCGCCCAAGAAAATATTGATTTGGTCCATGATATAGTACTGAAGTGTGTGGTGGTAGCTCAGATGGTAGAGCGCTCGCTTTCTGAATAAAACGTCGATTCTGGCTTGGTTTCGAAACCTAAGCAGAACTGTGTAGAGTTATAAAATTCTTGTCTGCAACCCACCACACACAATTTCCCAATTCGGCTTGCAACCGTGGGATCTGAATGCTAAAAACCTTCTCTGGAATTTCTGTCGTTCGGATTTGACGTTAAACTGTAGGTTGTTTCTACCTTACCGCTGAGGAGAAACACGTGGTAGAGAAGAGGCCGATGCCCACCAGTGGGACGGAAAGGCTGTTGATGATAGTACTGAGCGATCGGAGACTTACGGTCAAATATATTGCTGACACATGTTTATTTTCCGTTGAAAGCGTTGAAAAACTGTTGCAGTAGAAATTGGGTCGGCAAAAGTCTGCGCACAGGCCAGGTTTCTCACTGCTGCGACCACTTTGAGATTAATGGATATGGATTTGGATGGAGTTTTGGCAAGATTGTAACTGTATGCGAAACCTGGGTTCATCACTTTGATTCGGAGTCAAAACTTTAGAGTACGGAATGGCGACATGGTGGTTCCCCGCCACTACGGAAGTTCTGTAAGACTTCATCGGCCGAAAAGATAATGGCAACAGTGTTTTGGAATTCTAAGGGAATTCTTCTTGTTGATTATTTGCCACGTGGTTACACTATTACGTGGAACTACTACGCGAAACTTAAACCAAAAGTTCGTGAGGTTATAAGGCAAAAAAAGGCGTGGAAAATTGAAACGCGGCGTTCTGTTACACCAAGACAACCCTCCCGTTACAACAGCTTTGTTTCTATGGCTGCTATCCACAATGCTGGATTTGAAAACAGCCCCCATATTCGCCAGATCTGGCCCCCAGTGACTTTTACCTGTCCCCAAATTAAAGGAACATCTTCGGGGAACTCATTTTTCGGACGATAAAAAGTTGGCGGCTACTGTGAATGAGTGGTTTGCAGTGCAGGACAAAGAGTTTTTTCTTTCTAAAGGCATTCAAGCTCTGTATCATCATTATTACTAAGTGTGTTAACCTTTTGAGGGATTATGTTGAGAAATGTCTAAGTATTTTGCTTCTGTATCAGGGACAATAAATGATGAACCACCCTCGTATATCTTTCCGCTGATATCTACATTTTTGTAGTAAGACATTTAGGTTTCCCGTGTTCCCATTACTTTTCGGAAACCAGGTTGTGATTTGCTCATACTTGTTTCACGTTTCCATTATTCTTTATTATAGAGAACAGTTTTTGTACGTGACTAATGACACTAAAGAATCGGAATTGGTCACATTTGATTGCATTTCATTTCTTTTTCGTATCGTAATCGACTCCAACCAGTCATTTCGAAGAATATCCCCTTTTTGATAAATTAAGTTGCAAAGACGTACCAGGAGTCCAACATTCTCCTCATCTATTGGGTTTAAATTTTAGTTTTTATCAAGTGTCGGGTCCAGCAGCCTTGCCGGTTTTTATATTCCTGGGTGCCTTATGATTTCTGTTTTTAATATTCCCGGCCCGTGTTCATCACTCATTTTTCTATTTCAGTACTGTCGTCATTAAACTGTCCTCATTCTATATCGTCCTTCTATATTCTCCATACAGGATTTCCAAATTTCCTTCAGCTCGTCGTTATTTGTAATGAACTGGTACCCTTGGTTAACGATCGTATTATGTGTTACTTTCTTTGTGCTACCAGTAGTTTCTCTGATCATCCTTATGTACACTGAAAAGGTTATGCTTTGCTTGTGTTTCTTCTAATTCTTTACATCGCTCATTCATCATTCTGCAATAGCTTCCCGGATTTTACACTGAATTATTTTTTGGACCTCTTGGTGCCTTTGAGCGATATTGTTTTTGAACAGTCTTCTTTCGTCCAACAGGTTTAAAATCTCTATGTCCATTTAGGGTTTCTTTCTGTCTAATCGAATATTGTTCAAGGTAGTAGTTTGGAGCTACGCGAGGATCCTTTTCGTTTTCTGGCATGCGGTTTCCACATCTTATGTATGGTCATTTGTTCAGTTGATACTTTTAGGCCTTCATTTAGCATATCTTTTCTTTCTCCTATAATTCGGAGTCTATCCGTTCTCCTATATTCGGTTTCTTCTGTATGGTCTGTTGTATCTCTTCTAGCCCTATGCTGATGTTTTCTACCACATGATTGTAATATGACCCCATGTCGTTCCCAGGGTATGATTTTACTCCATGTAGTCCATTTCTTTATCTTTTGTCTATCAAAATGTAATCAATTTGATTCCTCACAATATAATGTGTTGGAGAGATGTCTATGGGTATATATTCCTTGGTGGTAGTTTACACCAGTGTTGGAAATGACCGTGTTTTCTTCTTGGCAAAATTGTATAAATGTTTCTTCCCTGGTATTCTATTCTCCTAGGCCATATTCACCCACTACCTCCTTAACTTCATCCTTTCCCACCTTAACATTGAAGTGCCTCATTATGATACCAACTTGGATGCGGGATTTATCAGCTGTTGGAGCATAAATTTGTATGAAATTTATATTTTTTTGGGTTCGCATTTATCTGTAATGACATTGTTCGGCCTGAGAATGGTACGAAATTGGTTACTGCCTTTTTGGTCTTCTTGTTGGCCATTATTCTGACTGGTTTCAGGCAATGCACTGTGTTATACCCTACCCTGGGTAATATTGTGTTGTTCTCTCCAATTTTACAGTTTCCGAATCCAGGCCATCTTACCTCAGTTAGACCAATTATGTCTACGCCAAGCCTTCCCATCGCTTGTGCTACGTTGCTTTACTACTTCACCACAACTAAGTAAATCATATAATTTGACGCAATATACCAAACCACAATATTAATTACCGGTATAGCAGCTACTAATTAATTGTCGTTGTGGTTTCCTGACACTTGGAAGTTGCAAATTGTTAAAGTAAATCACGCATACCTTGCGAACATTAAAAATTAGTTATTCTTTTGTGCAAAAATTTGTTTCAGTTCTAATAAAGGCGTACTTTGATGGCTTAAATTAACAAAAGTATATACGTTTTCCTTGACTATCTAGCCTGTAAATTCGTAGTTTGTTTAAAGTTTTTCTAATTCTTCTCTGCACTGTTATCAGCTTGACAAAACTTAACCTGTGTAACATAAACAATCATCATCAGTTTGTTTAAAAATAATTACATACGATCGCATGAGAACTACAAATGAACACCGAATTATCTAATATTTAACTACTATAAAATGTAGCGGAAGGTCTGTTTGCTACTGTTTATGTTGACGTAGGAGATAACAATGTTTAAATTTTAAGTATTAATTTATTGCACTGTGTGCAATACGTTCTATTTCAGTTTTCGTAGTTTAACCAAGGTTAACGTTTTTCGCAATTTCAACAAAAAATTTGACAAATGATTAATGGTAAGGCCCAAATGACGTCAGAATTTATTGAGATAGGAATTTTCTAAGCTCTATAAATTTAAATATGACAATAGGAAGTTTGCTCACTGAAACGACAAGAGAGGTTTCTTAGACTTTGTCTCAACAATATTTGCTTTGTGTGTAAATCTGGGCACTGACACACGCAGACTTCTTATGTGGGATTGCAATAAGATAAGAAAGTGCTAGCACGATTTGGTTTAACGTGTGAATAAATAATTTATTCGCCGAAATTACAACGCTAAGCAGAAAAAATGACACATCACCTTATGAAATTTTTAATTGCAGGAAAAATTCCAAGTAACGGGATAATCCGATTCATAGAACTGCCACCTGGGATTACCTTTATTGAGTTTAATTGAATCATATTTGTTTACAGTGGTTTTAAAATATGGAAAATTAAACGTTGTGCAAAACATAATGAGTGAAGCTTGCATTATTCAGTTTACATCACTTACACGCATTTGGTAAAATACAGACTGCTTGGCTATTTCTGTATCGGTTGATGCAACAAAAAATACCGAAACCGTAATGTATTTGTATTTACACTAAAAAATGGGCAATAAAAATACCGAATTCATGTAAGGTGCTGCATTGTAATTTACAATTTATAAATAAATCTATTGTTATAGGTAACAGTTGGTACCCATTTAAAGCTTCTTAATAGGTAGACTAAAATAGCTTGTACTATTTTATTTGTAGATAAGAAGTTATAGCACGTTTTGTTTACATAGCTGTGTCTCCAGTTATAAGCAGAAATTTCTTACCAACAATTGTATGTGGCTAAAGAAAAAATATGTATACAGGGAAAGTCGCCATAGAGTATAGACGAATGTTTGACATATTGGTCAAAATAGCAAAATACAATTATTGCTTGAACAGATTATAAAAGGTAGCTCCCCTTGTTGAGAATGAAAAAATAAAATTACTTTGTTCGGGGTTACAAACTAGGACTATGTGGAGACCGTATCCACTCGCCTACCAAAGTTCTCGTAAGGGCACTAGATAGACTATTAAGACTCTATATTTTATTTAAAATTTAATTTTTAAGAAATAGCTAGTACTAGAAGTTTCAATTATTGAAAACTTAATTTTTACTAGTACATACTTTCTAAATGTTGTTTAAGCTTGTTGAAAACCTCTAAAATATTTTTAATTGTGCCTATACATACGGAGAGTGGTCTGGTATAATAATAGATCTAAGGCAACTCACTTTCAAAACACATCTATATGTAATTTCCAATCAAATAGGCAGCTTTGCACGTCCTTTTAAGCAGAGGATCAAAAGCTGCTCAGTTAATAAATATAGGATATAAGAAAAAAAAACATTATTTAATATATAGGGAGAACAGCATAAGAATTTGATACATAGGCAAAATTTACACATAATTATTATACTCTAAAGAACTAAGATATTAAGCAAACTCATTTAAGGAGACTTGCCCTGTGGAATACCGTTTTATAGAAAGAGAATACATATCAACTAGTGAATGAGGTATAAGGAAAAAA
>JABXWE010073738.1:0-17644 GCA_014611495.1 Limonius californicus
CTATGGAATACAAACAGCTTTAATGTGTGTAGCCTACCTACCTGTAACAAGATAAAGTAATCATCCTGTATTATTTAATATAAATGTGTTGTCGTGTTTTTAGTATTTAGGGTAATTAGATTGTTCTTGGTGTTTGTATTTCTATGAGCGTATGTGTTTCTTGTATTTGGTGCTCAAATTGTCTGGCCTATACATACAAAATTACAGTGTGAACAGTTTAATCTGAAACACCCGACTTTCACAAATCGTTAGTAATATGTGTTGAATAAGGTACTGATAGTGTTTTTTGTTGTTTTATAAATTACTTTAAATGTACTTGGTCTGATTATAATTTTAGCAATTTCATCCGATATATTAGGGAAACGTGAAATTGAAATATATTTAAATTGCCAAGGTGATTTTTTGGATACATTTTTTTAATTGCTAAGTTATTATTTTTCTATGAAACCTACCTCCAAAGATAGACATATAATTGATAGAGAGAACGAGAAGAAAAGAGAGAATGAAACTGTTAAAGCTGTATATACCAAAGATCTATATGCTGCTAATTTATGTGTGTTGTGGTAATATTGGTCCTGTGGTATTGCCATATCTGTTTGTGTAGGTTTTCTATATTAAAGTATTTGTGTTTGTTCTTAAAATTAATTTTTATCTTTAGGTCTAAATAAATATCACATCTGTTCAGAACTGTTTCTAATGTAAAGTTTATGTTTGGGGGTGTAGAGTATTAATAAACGTTAATAAATAACCAGTAAACCTAAATGAACTATTAAAACACACCAAACTTTTTTCAGTATCGTGATGGTGATGCTCTACACCCCAGGAAGGAGTTGGCCCTGCAAGGCGAAAAAGCAAGGTTTCCATATCCTTGCTCTCACATCCGGTAGGCACGTGCCAAATTCTAGATAATATGCTGATGTGATGGGCATCATCTATTAAATGACCGCATTATTTCCCTTTGTTCATTTGAAAGCAAGTACCCAATTATTTAAAGCCACTGGGTGCCCAGTGCTGTAACCGCTGAACCGTGTTGATATCATAAACATAACAGAACCAACATATATTTTTTTGCAATTGTTTTGATCCAAACATTCGACCTTCTATGTCGGCGTTTCTCAACTTATGGGCCGCGTTAAATGTTTAATGGGTCGCAAAATATTGTTACATTCTTATGTAAGATGGTTTTCAAGAGAAAAAGTTCTGAAGCGATTATTAGAACTTCGAATAGAAATTGAAATATTTTGAAACAATCAGAAGTGGAACATTAAGTGAATATTGTAAAAGTAATTTCTGGCTTGCTAAAGTAGTCTGATAGTTGGCCTATCTTCCTTAATGAACGATTTAAATTTGTCAATACAAGGAAAGAATATTTTCCTATTTGTTATAATAAAAAGGAGCTTTTGTCAAAGTTAAAAGGGATTGTTTTAATATGTTTCCATCATTCTTACAGATGATTGAGAACAAGGTATAACTTAGAAGGAAATTTTGGATATACATCAGGTTGTACAAAATCAATTAAAAATTAAAAGAAAATTCTTTCAATGTTTCCCACCTACAGAATATATTCCTTTGGGCAATATGTGGATAATAAATCCTGTTCAGCAATGTCAATCAAATTAATTAAATCTATCAGAAGATGAACATTTAATGGAATTATTAACAAACAAGAGTTTGGAAATAAAGATTAAAGATAACTAGAATAGCTTACCTTAATCTTTGGTACAAGTTGAAGAACAATATCCAACTGTAAGTAAAAAGGTAATATAGTTATTACTTCCATTTGCAAAAACTGATTTGGCTGAAAGTGGATTTTCAACAATGGTTGTTACGAAAAATTTAAATAGCAAAAAATGATATCAAAATGGGACTAAAGTAGAAATGTACTGAATGTTGCTTTTCACATGTAGGGGTTATTGTTAAAAATGCATAATTTTATTTATTTATATAATATACAGTGACTTCAGTGTACCAAGTTTTTTAAATTTATTATTAATAATATTTGGGTCGCGTTACAATTACAAATAGGTATAGCTGCGCGGCGAACAGGTTGACGAACGCTATTCTAGATGGTCCATAGCATAGTGTCCATTTTTGTGGCGTTTCCGCCTATATGGTAACAGACTTGCCAGCTCTGTTCACTCTAGGTATTTTCACTGTTTTGTTAATACTGTCTGCCCTTCATTGATCTGACTAACTGCAAACACCCTTCGCACACTTTTCTTCATTCGATCTTAATGTTTCTTTTATTTCATACCATTGTAGCTCTTATATTTTTTCGCATAATTTTCCATTGGTGATTGTTTCTGGCCAGGATATTTCCAGGATTCTTCTGAAACATTTATTTATAAATGCCTGTAAACTCTCCATGTATGTTTCGTTTATTGTCCACAATTTTAAACCATATAGCAATATCGATTCCTTATTTATATTAAACATTCTTGATTGTTTTCATGTGTATTTCCTTAGACTTCCAAACTTTGTACGTGCCTTATAGACTCCTTGGGTTTAGTGTATTCTTGCTTTTATATGCAATTCGTTTCCTCCCTCTCTATCTATTATCTTGTTAAGTAAGGAAATTTCTCTATCTCTTCTATATGGTCTCTGCTGGGTTGTTCTATAAATATATTAGCTAAAAGTAGTGCAATTGGACTTCCCATTGTCAAATCGTCTTTCTGAAGACAGGTTCGATTATTAAAAATAAAATAATTTTGATTAATGCAATGCAACGATCGAATAAATGAATCAGTTTATTACGTTTCGCTAATTGAAAAATGTATATAAATTAAAAGTTGAAATACGAATAAAGCTGAAGTAAATGCTGTTGAAATTGTGATTATTTTAAACTATTACATCCACTGACGCTTTTATAAAGCTGATTCATTAAATATACTTAAAATACTGCATTCTGGGCTTGTTTAGTTGCTTATTTTCTTTTAGGAAATAAGTGTGGATTGTTATAAAACCCGCAACTAACTGCAGCATTCCATTTTGCTGAAGCAAGTAATTAGACCTCTGTGCCAACTAATCCGGGAGTATAATTAAAAGTCTAATAAAAAGGGCAATGAAGCGTAATAAAACTTTTTACACATAATTAGTTACGCTTTTTGTGTCATAAATACTTAACCCCTCAACGATGAAACTGGAATAACTGTAAGTTGTTATAGTTTGTTAAATTATTTGATATTATTTAAAATATGTGTTTTATGGTTTCTACATAAAATATAAATTTTACAAATTTATACTGTTTGTTAATTTGAGTACATTCACAGATTCGTTTGCCCAATAATTTTAATTTTCAACCGATTTAGTTCATATCTGTACAGGAGCAGCCACTACTAATAACAGTTAAAATTTACACTAAATAAAGCAAACAAGGGCGTAGGAGTTGAGATAATAAAATATCCACCCTTGTCCATTATTTACTACATCTCAAATGTACCTCACAGCAATTCCCCTTCCGATCCAATGATTTAATAAAACCAGCAGAAGGGTGCGAAATGTTCAATTTAAAACTTCAAAGAATGCGTGACAAATTTGCAATTTGTAATTATTCAGTTTGTTCTGTGTAGGTGATTGCTTCACTTGCCCAAGTTTCAGTTATTCCGTAAAGAATTGAGAATTATTGCTTATAAAAATTTCTCTCATTGTAATAAATCATGCGGTTAATTTTATAAATTGTATTAAAGAAGTGGACAGAGGCCGGGCTAACATGTGGGTTCTCTAATCAAAGTAAAAAGTAATTCTATTAAAAAATACGCAAGTCATTTTTAGATTAGAGATTTATCGGTCCAGTCATATAGGGGAGATAATAATAAATGTAATAGGAAAATTGGGACAATGTTTGACCTTTTAACATTGTCTAATTAGATAGTGAGATTTTAGATTGACTTTAAGCGTTTTCTAAAGTAGTGAACAATATTAATCATTAATCATAACGTGAACCGTTAAATCTACTTGCCGTTACAGTGAAATGTTTTGATTAAATTATCTGTTTCTCCAGAATTTCTGAATGCTTTTAGTACACTATAAAATACACATAATATTTATAACATTATTTTGTAAACTTTGCAAATCAAATTGATACAAGATTAATTACGATTAAAATGGATCAGAAAAATTAATTTTTTTATTATTTATTATAGGAAAAACCTTTGTTTATACCGGGTGGAGCTTAAAAAACGCACCTTCATAGATAGTTAATTACATTCCACTAGATATACATATCAACTTCAAAAGTGTAGGTAATTCTAAAAGAATGGTAGGTACAATTGAAAGCTTAATGTTTGAGATTTTTCTTCTTCTTCTTCTTCTTCTTCTCCTTGAGGCATTGGACACAGGACAGCGTCCGTTGCGTTACTACTTTGTCATGGTTGCAGTTGTTCTTTCCAGCGTTTCCGAAGTCTTCCTATCGATCTTCTTCCCTTTGCTCGGTATCTGTAGTATTTTTTCGGCAGTCCGTCGTTTGCCATTGGTTCGAGGTGTTCATGCCAATTCTGTCTGTATTCTGTTATTTTGTTTTGTAAGTCGAATATATTGAACTCTGTTCTTATGTCCGTATTTCTTTTCCTTTCAATGCGGTTATATCCTGCTGTGTTTCGTAGAAATCTCATATCAGACGTTGTTATTCTGCATTCATCACTGTTAGTTATGGTCCAACATTCACTACCGTACGTTACAGCTGGGACTGATACTACTTTATAAAATTATTATTAGTGTTTCTGGACGAACTTTGTGTTTGAGTGTTCTATGTATAGTGCCATTAGTGTAGTTGAATTTTTGGATTTTCTGATGCATATCTAATTCTTCTATATATGATATTGTACACCCATGGAATTTAAGGTGATTCACTTGTTCTAATGTTTTTGAGGTGTTTTAGGCCCAAATAAGAAGAAAATAATTTGGCAGTAAAAGTGCAAACGCAAACTTTTTACCTTGAAAAATCGCAAGTACCTAAATTATACCTAGTATTTCAATATCTCCATATATACATACTTACGTAATAACGGCGATTCACGGAAAAGTATGAGCCAACAATTTCTGAAATAGGCAACCCAAAATACATATCACAAGCTACGGTGAGTGCAAAGAGCAGAACCTACTCCAACAACAGACCATTAGCGTGTACACAGAGGAAGACGAAGCAGATTTTTATTAGCAATATTATGCATTAGAGATTCATGTTTGATAGGTATGACATTTTACTCGCTTCTTCTTCTTAGAGTGCTTTATCTCTTACGAGACGTAGCGATCTTCTCTCCTATGCCTATGTTGCGCGTTTTTAGAGTGTCACATACATAAAGGACCTACAGTTTAACGTGGGCTCCGAACCACGGAAGTGTAAACACTTCTACTCCAGAGAAGATTTACTAGGCAGAATACCTCGCCGGTTTGCCATTGCCTTGCGAGGGAGAACGGCCGTTAAAAATCCGATGTTCCGGTACTGGGAATTGAACCCAGGACCTTCAGCGTAGAAGTCTTACGCGCTAACCTCTAGCCCACGGCCGCCTTTACTTGCTTAAATAAAGCTTATTCAAATTTTGAATAATGTGCTTTCTGAAATACTTAAACGTATATATTTATAAATACGACTAAAAGTTGAGCAGAATAAAATATCAAACATTCTAAGCAGGAATCTCTAATTTTAAAAAAAGATTTGCCTAATTTGTAGCAGCAAATCAGTGGCCACCATATTAACCAGACTTAAATTAATTGTATTACTTATTTTGGGTTGCATTACAAGAAAAAGATTATTTGCAAAGAAAAAAAGGAAGCTACTCGATTATTTATCCGCAGTTTGAGTATGGTGCATTGACAAAATGTAAATCAATGAAACCAATATGGCGTAATTTCGGAAAATAATTGTAATAACAGACGTATACCTCATACCGTTAAAAACCAACTTAGAACCTATACGCAAATAGAAATATGAGAAAAAACAATAAAGTACGTTTCTGGGTTTTCCTATGTTCTAGATGGTCTGTGTATAGTTACAACAATATATTTGTATCGGAGTTATAAGGTCTCCCTAGAACACAGTAATTAAATATGCACTAATAATTTAAAATTTTTATTGTGAAACTATAAAGTGACATGGGCACCAGCCGTATCCGCCAACAGAAACAACATGTGTCCATGTGCAGATAAAATGTAAGTGTCTGGGTCTTACGCGGAGACAGGAAAAAAAAGTACCTACTAAAGCTCTTTCAAAATACCGTAGTTCTCCCAAACATTTTGATTTTAAATTGAATTGAATTTTAAGTACTAAATTAAAGATCTGTACAACAGTGCAGTTATGTTATCCCAAATTGAAAATGGAAAAAATTTTTTCGAAAGCGTGTTTATTATGTGATTTTGATTCAGTATTTATTTTTGATGTTTCTTCTAGGTCTAGGACGTTTAAACATAGGGACATTTGCATCTGCAAATTTGGGTACAAGGTAATTTGCGACCATGAACATTTAGGTGAACAAACTAAAGGCAGTAAAGACATTCAAGTGTACAGATTGAATCGCAAGGACTTTTGACGCACGGATATTTTTGGCCACGGGAATATTCGCAGGCAGAGATATTTGAGAGCAAGTTCATTTGGGCATAGGTGTATTCCGGTGCAGCAATATTTGGGCACACGGACATTTAGCCGCAGAAACATTTGGGCTCGCGGATATTTGGCTCCGGGAACACTCGGGCGCATAGACATTTGAGCGCAGGGATATTTGGGTGCACGAATATTAGGGTGCAGTGATACAACGCGGGATCATTCCCACGCAAGGATATTTTTCTGCAGGGGCATTTAGGTGCTGAAATATTTGAGCGCAGAGGCGCAACAAACCTGTTTGTGTTACATGTATTAACCGTATGATTACCTTGATTGTTTATAACATGATTTTTTATATTATTTTTTTTGTCCACATGAATTAATAATTAGTATCTTTATACACTGCTCAACAAAATTAGGGGAACACTTTCTTGAGCGCCTATAAGTTTACCAGCAAATGATGGAAGCAGAATTTTTTCTTGTTATATTATTCTATAGACCTTTATTGACAAAGTGCAAAAAGAATTACGGTGATTCGTTTGCTCGTTTTCATCGTAGATGCAAAAATGTAAAGAAAGTCTCAAAACAAAGTGGTTTTTGAACACAAAGCAAACATCTGAAACTCATCAAATTAGTCAATGGACACAGTTAACCCGTCAGTTTTGGCTTTTTCAATGCTTCGGAGTTCAAAATGCGTTATTTAAGTGAGATTGAAGTCGCGAGAGCTGTTGCTTTGCTTGAAGATGGTCGATCTATGCGATCTATAGGAAACCAGCTCAAATCGACTTCATTTGTTATCTGTAGAGCTTGGCTTAGGTACCGCGAAACGGGTAGATATTCCAGAAGAACTGGACAAGGCCGTAAAAGAAAAACTATCTCTCGGGATGACCGGTATATTGTTAACTCTTGTTTTCGCCGACGAACTGCTACTGCTCGTGAACTACAAAATCTACTCCGAAATGCCACTGGTGTGACAATTTCCGAACAGACGGTTAGAAGACGACTCGAAGAAATCAATATGACTTCTCGTAGGCCTGTGCGAGCTCCTCGTTTCAGCAGGAATCGCAAAGGTAGCCGTCTAAACTCTGCCCGCGAACATGTAGAATGGCAACTTCGACACTGGAGGTCTGTGATTTTTATAGACGATTCGCGGTTTTGTCTAACTTGTTGCGATGGTCGTATACGAGTGTACAGACGTCCTGGAGAGCGATACACTGCCGCGTGTACACAGGAAGTGGGCCGATTCGGAGCTGGATAGGTCATGGTGTGGGGTGGCAGTAGAATAGACGGTCGCACAGACTTGGTTGTCGTTCCCCAACGTCTCAACGCACAAATTTATGTTGAAGTGATTCTTCAAGAGCATGTGCCATTTGCGAACAATTTCGGCGATGCCTTCATCCTACAACATGTTAATTGTAGAGTTCATACCGCTAATTTAACAACAAACTTCCTCCAGGAACAAGAAATCCAAGTGATGGGGTGGCCAGCCATGAATCCAGACTTAAATGTCATCGAACACGTTTGGGATTTACTCGACAGGCGCATTAGGAAGCGTCCTGCTGCACCTCGGACTCTTCCGGGGTTGACTGAGGCCCTTGTGGGAGAATGGCGAAATTTACCACAAGACATGTTAAGACGTCTTATTCGCAGTATGCCTCGACGTTGCCGGGCTGTTAGTGAAGCTAATGGAGGGCACACGCGCTACTAAAGCTTGGTACTGAGCGTTAACAGAATTTTCATTACATTTTAAGTGATAAAACACATTTCGATTTTGGTAGTCTTCTCAATAGTTTGATGTTACTCAAGAAAACCGTTTAATTAGAGCATATTTGTTGTTTGTATCTTGTTAAGTAATGTTGAAAGAACAATATACTAAAGTTGATACTTGCGTCTGTCTTTAATTCGAAAAATTATGCACGGCTAAAGAAGTGTTCGCCTAATTTTGTCGAGCAGTGTATCTACATTTTTATTAAATTAGTTGTATTTTGTAACGAAACATTTATATAGCTTTTAAAAACTTATACTGCGTTTACTTCGAACCTTTGTTTACTCGTTTCAGATATTTTAGAACTTAGTATTGTGTTTATAACATAAATTTAAATCCATGAAAAAAACAGCGGAAAAAGGGAATTGAAACTAGATTTTACTAGACGCCTACTTGCTGACTCTTTTTCGTTTTTTAAAACGTTTTAATGGTTAAAGGACAAATATTTTATCAACTGTGTGGTACATCTCTATTTACACTTTTATTAGTATTAGTATACTCATTGTATCTCTAGTTATTATAAAATTAACTGCTTTCTTATTGAATAAAGAAATACACCCAATCATATAGAGGGTGATTATTTTATCTTGCAACAGGCTTCACATATTACAGATATTTGTATTCCATAGGTATCTTATTAAACTATACATTGTAAAAATAAATAGGAACCAAAGTAGTTACGTAGGATGTACTCAGAAACTACAATGAAACTATTTCCTAAGAAATAAGATGCAGTTTTGCAATAGGTACATTTACAATATTTATTTCTTATAATTTAATTAAAACAAACACAGAAATAAATTTGTTGACATAACAATAAAATCAACTAGAAAAATAAATTAAATAAAAGCAGAAAGAAAAACACTAATTAATGATATAATAAATGTTCAAACTGCCGTCCACCTTGCTGTTCACATAAGTCAATCCGAAGAGAACTTTTAACACGAGTTAGCATGTGTGAGGTGATTGACCTACATGATTCAATAATTCTTTCGCGTACATCTTCTTGAGTTTCTATGGGAGTTTGGGAGTTACTTTACCCCACAAAAATTAAACCTTACGGAGTCAAGTCTGGACTACGTGGAGGCCAAGGATGAATTGCACCTCTTGCAATGAATCTGTAATGGAAAGTTTCATTTTGGTAGTTTCTTACAATTCTATGGAAGTGGGCAGGTACTCCGTTATTTTTATACCACATATGCTGTCCAACATAAAGAGGAGTATCTTCTAAAATTTGAAGAAAATTATTTTCTAAAAACTGTAAATACGTTTAAACTGCCCTAAACGAAGTGGGCACCAATGATTAAGTTGTCAACGATACCACACCACACATTTACAGTAAAAGTTCTTTGAAAATGTGCTTGCTAAATCCAATATGGGTTGTGAATAGAAATGGAAATTGTGTCTATTCACAAACCCATATAGTTACTAAACGTCGTTTCGTCAGAAAATAGACTATTTCTTAACAGTGAATCAGTAGTAAACTCGTTTCTTAACAATTGGCAGAAATTCACTCAACGTAGGTAATCATCTTCATGAAGATGTTGCACTAATGTGACGGGGTAAGAATGACACCGGTTTACTTTTACAATATTAAATACTGAACTTTGGCTAACGCCTACAGTTCTGGCAACTGCTCGTTGGCTTATATGGACATTGCCAGTTACTTGTTGGATGACTGCAGCTTCAGTTTCTGCAATTGTGGCATGTCGTTGTCTCAGTTTTGGCTTGGAAATCTAATCATATTGGCACAAGTTTCTTTCCAAATGCCTGAAGGCATTATGTGATGGAAGGGGTCTATGCGGGTATTTCTGTGCATATCGTCGTACTGCTGCCCCTCTGCATACATTGAAACTGATTGTTATTACCACAAGAATCTACAGCTACAAATCAACAAATTTGTACAGAATTTTGTTTAGTTTTGACAAGTCCAAAGGAGTTTTAATGTAAAAAAAATGGCTTTTATGGCGAAAAGGGAAAGCTAACCATGTATTCCATGCACATGTGAGAGGTGTAGCCTACCTACTTGTTACCAGATAAAATGATCACCCTGTATACATATGTCTAAAGATAAACCGGATATAACTTTAATTAAAAATAGTATGAATACTTACATATAACGCATGTCTTATATGTAATTTATTAAAATGCATAAATTGATAATACGAAAAAAAAAACATGAAGCAATTACGTATACGGAATCGTTACAAAGATTGTGATGGATGAAATCAAATTAAATTTCAAACATCTTACATCACCTATCACTTATATCTGCAGAAAACTTCAGTATTCGAAAAAAATTAAGACATTAACATATTCGGTTTTAAGGATAGTTGGTTCCACTTACTTGTTTATTTAAAAAACAGTTCTAAATTTTGATAGATATCATTAATAAAGCGAAAAACGGATGAATAATTATGCTAAGCAGGTATAGATTTCTCGTTTCGCATGCGATCCGCGTAGTTTATGTGCTCTAAAAGGAAAACTAACTTTTAAATGTTTTATTGCATTAAATCGTCGATACTTAAAAGACTAACTCCTCATCAAAATCCATTAAAACAAATAACCAACAACCGAATATCATATCCAGTTCTCGACAGTAATATCCTTGATGTACCTCTAAAACTTGATTTCCTATAGGTGATGACTATCTAATCTGAAAGTTCATTAAATTCATCCCGAAGTATCGCATTACAATGTTTTCGTTCTTTTGTTGCAGCCCGCCTATGCAGGAATTCGAAAAATTTACCGGTTTTCTTTAAATGTATAGCTTTTTTAGGGTGTTTAGGGTTTGATTCGTCGTCTTAATAGTGTCATTTACATTTTTAACTTTTTAAGTTATCTTTTATAGCTTTATTTTTATTTAAACTGTAGAAATTTAACCGCAGCCTGTCGTCTTAATGGTTTAAAGTGGTAAATACTTTTCTAATGCGCTTTGGAGAAATACCAGTATTTCGAGGACTCGCCAATTGGCAAAAAGTTTAATTAAAATTCGTTAAGATTCATCGCGGTTGTCGCTAGCCGTTGATGGTTTATCCGACTATCCAAACCCCGACATGACAGCTAACTCAGGGTACAAGTTTAATAAAACTTGATTAAGTTCGGATACTTTTCACCCCATTTGACGAGGAATAAAATGCGAATTACAAAATTCTTTCAATTCTTTCACGTTTCTGATCAGAGCGCGCTGATTGCTTGTCGGGTGTGAAATTTCAGAAATAGATGTGAGAAATTCAGATACATAAATCAAAACTAAATAAATCATAACTAAATTAGACTAACTCAAAGAGCAATTAAATTTATTAGAAATGTCATCCAGGCCCTCCACGTTCAGTAGGCCGTGTCTGCGTGTCATGTCATTAACTGGCAAAGAAGGCCATGCATCTTCTGACTTACTAATGAGGGCGGGCTGCTTGAATTCTAACACTTCTTGCCGTCGCACTTATTTAACTTGATTTGCTTACTTTATTTAATAAAGCGGCGTTCCCGTCCTTAATTAGATGTTGTTTAACAGAATACCTTAATAAATAACATTAATGTACGTATACAGACCTCCGTGAGTACATCTTTGAACCCGAAATTGTAAATTGGGCAATTTCGTGTTCAGTAAAAGTTATGTAGTTTTATTATACGCTATATAACATTTGTGGAAATAGCAACCACTAAGAAACTTTGAGAAATATAAATACTCATAAACTTCTAAAATATTTTCTTTGTGTGTTAATTGTAAGCCTAAGTTGCAACTTATACAATATGATAAAGATATCTCAATATAAACTGTGAAAGAAAAATTGCATATATTTGATTAGGTCAAGCCTTATAATTATGTCAGACCACCCGTCCTACAATTTTTCTGTTGAACGCGTTGACGTGTGGAGTTGATGAGAACATTTTTACTACCAAAGCAATTGCAAAGCATTTATTAGCACTGATAGATTTTCCGAGGAACACCGGAAATAGAGAAAACCGGAAACAACTTAAAAATTTCATATGGAAGCAGAAGTTATGTTTGGTATTGTTGAATACGATATTGAAAATAATTATTATTTATTGAAAATTCTCTTTGATACCTCTTTATGGCTGAAGAAATCATTTTAAAAAAGATAATACAATGTGATTGATATTGTTATTATGCTTTCAAATCGTAGTAGGTATCTGGCATTTAATTGTTAATCGCAAGTCAATTGTTCCAATCTTTAGAGTTTGTTATTGACTTATTCAGATCCTTGTGATTTCTGTTTGGATCAGTTATTCCCATTTTCACTTGCTGTAATCAATTTGAGATAAAAAAAACTAAATGACCATGAAGCACCAGGTTATGACCTGATATTAGGCAAAGTACTGAAGATGCTGCCAAAAAAGACCATTGTGTTTTTGGGAACTATATACAGGGTGGGCCAATGAAAACGAAACAGATCCGATTTTTCATATTTATCGTCATTTTTTTAAAAATCGCTTGGACCCGTCAAGGTTTGTTTTGGGGGGAAAACTATTTGCGTTTATTTTCAACCTTATCACTTCAACCTTCTACGGTTGGGGAGCTTCAAGCCTAAAATTTTAAATAGGAAAGAGCTCGAGTGATACATCATCTTAAAGGGCATTAAATTTCGCTTTAACGCTTCCTAGTTTCTTAAATTTGGATTAATAGTTTTCGAGAAAATGCCTTTTAACGATAGTAGGGTTACTATCGTTAAAAGCGGGTGCCTAGACTACAATATTTAAATCAAGCCATTAAAAACAGAGGAACTGCAAGCTATGCAGCAATGTAAAGAATGGCTTGCAACAACATTAGATGGAAAGCTGCCAACCAATGCGCGGATTGAAGAAGAACCCGCCAAAAGCCACTAATTCATGATTTTTCACTTTTACCGTAATTTACACCAGTAATGTTTTATGGATTAAGAAGTTTACCTTAACTTTCACTTTATTAAATGTTCGAAATGTTGACCTCCAGCGGCCATACAGTAGTACGGGTTTTGTTGAAAACGATTTCGGACGTTCTGAAGCATTTTTGGGGTAATTGACCCACATTCGTTGTTGATCCGTTAACGCAAATGATTTAGGGATTCTGGCTGGGTACTATAAATTGTAATTTTTATATGGCTCTACAGAAAGAAGTGTAAAGGTCTTAGCCACGCCACTGCTCTTCTTCGACCAATCCATCTACCAGGAAATGTTTCGTCTAGATACCGACGAACAGCAAGGGCATAGTGTGGAGGTGCTCCGTCTAGTTAAAACATTAACTCATTCACATTGTAACGGTCATTCTGTTCCATAATTTCAGTTATTGCCGGATAAACATGATCTCGTTGTGACGCCTGACAATGATTTCCAAGGGAAATTTCTCCACACTAAGTAAGTAAATATTCGGTTAACAATAGCCTCCCGGAGCCTCAATCGAAGATGGGCGGTTCTCTGCTTTGCTTGAATAAATATACTAATTAACTTTAATTACCTGAAAGGGGCGCCACCGACGTGTAATAATATTACACTACCATTAACTCAGATGTCGAGCGGTTAGTCGGACCCCAAGTTTATTACTTACTTAATTTGTTACTAAAAGAATACAATGATAGGAGACAATAAATAATAAGTCCAATTGCAGCAACAATATTTAATATCAGCATAAACACAAATTACTGGTTCATAATCCCCAAATTAAGAACAATAAAATATTTGTGTGTTTGATTCCTGTATCGGTACACAATTACCAGCACGCATTCACTTAATATAGCCTCAATAATTAATATCTTGAGCTAAAGTAAACATACTGCGTTTTTCTTTCCCCAACAAGCGCCCTCAAGCCGTGTCATACACCTAGACATGAAAGGCCTTCCAAGATCTACAGCGCATATAAGAAATCAAAATCGCCGTTAAACCCGATTAAAACGTACTATTACCGCTCAGGTTGACTTACACTGTATATCAAGTGAAACTCCCGTGATAATGTACGCTAATACTTATACACGCTAAAATACCAATGTATTAAGCCAATAAAATAATTCGAAACACCCTATGCAATTACAACCCAGTTTTATCTACCCCGTAATATAAATAAATTCTCACACATAAGCAAGGAGTAATTACATCGACCCCAAAATCATCAAAATTAAAATTAATTAGCACTTTCCTGTTTGATCTGGAATGGAACGTTCTAGAAAGGCCTCGTGTCCGGCACCTGTTTCACTTGCAGGCGACTGGTTTGAATTCGAATGCTATTTCTCGCACGCAGCAGATACAACCACTGAAAGTGCAGAAAACTTCGGCAAAATCTCGCCTTCCCCAAATTGCCTAAATTCGAATATTTGGAAAATGTTAGGCCAGATATAACTTTAAACAAAGGATAAAACTTACCAATCGGTAACTTCGATTGACCCGACAAAATTTCACTAGAATCGAAACGTTGATCAAAGCGGCGTAAATGCCAATAACGTAAATCCAACAATCTACTAAGGATCACGTTATAACTTTAGATTTACTCAGAAAATCGAGATGAACTCAAAGTGGAACACACTTTAGCGAGAAAAATCTAATGCAACGAATTCGTTCACTTCTGTCAGACGCAAAGATGTCCGACCGGAAATTCTGTATCCTCAAAAATCAAACACGCGCAGTTCCTATATGCTGAGAGAGTGAGGGAAACGCGAATTTGTACACTCTTGAGGCCAGTCTGAAATGGGTTGCGAACAACCTAGGCTAAAATACCGTTACATCGTATTAAATCTAAATACATTTCTCCTGTAAGATTTCCTGCTAGAAAAAAAGGACCAACAATGCGTTTGCCATAAATTCCAGCCCACACGTTTAATTTTTGAGGATTTTGAGTGTAAACTTCATGGAATATGTGTGGGTTTTCATTGGCTCAATAGTGACAATTAACAATCCCGTTCACAAAAAAGGAACATTCATCCGAAAAACAAATGTTGAAAAGCAAATTTGGGTTATTAATTATATCCGTTATCTCATACCCTCGCAAAAATCTAAACGTTTATTAAAGTCATCTTCGTTTAACTCTTCGACAAGCTGGATTTTATACGGATGGAATTTATGGTCTTTTAAAATTCTTCGAATGCTAGCACGGGATATGCCAGCAATTGTTGTCAACTAACGGGTACTTAAAGTAGGATCGAGATGGACATAACCCAAAAGTGCAACTTTCATAGCTTCATTTCCCACTATTCGATTTTCGGCTTCTATAATCTACGATTTACCACCATTCCCATTTCCAGAAATTTGGCTATCAGCTCAAGAACGTACTTTCGTTTAACATGCTTATTAGAATTTTGTTCATTAAATAACAGCTGTAATATTAGCGGATCTACCGTTTTCGTAATAAAGTTCAATTATTAATAGCCTTTCCGCAGTAGAATAAACCATTTTGTAACAAAAATAAACAACAACAATAATCTAAAACACAACTACAATTCTCGACTAAACTCGGTGATGGTCACTGTCAAAAAGTACTAATCAATAATAAATTTTTTCTACAACTACTGCAAAAAAACATGACTGTTGAATTGCCATGGATGCTCCGTGAACAGGTAAGTAGGTAGATTTTTCGATTATTTTTTTAACTGATCCGAATTTAAAAAAGTAGGAAATGTTAAAACGAGAAATTAATGCCCTTTAAAATGATGCATTACTTGATCCCCCTTCTCATTTAAAATTTTAGGGGTGAAGCTCACCACCCCTAGGAGGTTGAAGTAATAAGGTTGAAAATAAACGCAAAGCGATTTTTTTTAAATGATCGTAAATATGAAAAATTGTGTCTGTTTCGTTCTCATTGGCCCACCCTGAACTTAATAAATGAATGACTCGGTAAACTCAGTAATTATAATTTTTCTATCCAATACTCGATTTCTTCTTCTAACCATAATCTTTATATGCTGTTAGTATTGGTTGAATCCGACCAAAATGGTTGCGTTTTGGCGTCTTTACCCTAGAAGATATCCGCAGCGTATCCATCACTCTAGCAAAGTTTTCCAGCATTTTGTTAATCGTGTGCAATCAGCCGATCGAATTCAGTGCAATAATAAGAGAAATCAACAAATCAGGCGACCCGCTAGAAATGAAAAAGAAGCTAACAAAACAAATGGAGTGTCAACCTTTGGTGTGGTCTTCTCAGAGATAGAATAATTCTTCGAAGGAACTTTAAATGGAATCATGTACTTCGACTTCCTTCAACATGTTCTTGGTGAGCTATTAGACGATATTCCACTGGCAACGAGAGCATCCACGTAACTAAAACAGAACGGATGCCCAGCGCATTTTTCAGTTGTTGCGCGACATTTAGTTGAACTACTGTTTTCCAGAAGATGGACAGGTAGGGAAGGTTCTGTGTGGCATGGCCTCTGCGTTCCCCCGACCTAACGCAGTCAGACTTTTCGTTGTGCGGACAATTGTAAGCTGTCGTCTACCAAGAACGTCTCACCACAAGGATGGATTTGATACACAGAATTCAAAATGCTTGCTGTTCTCTCTTCTCCGAAAAAGTCTCCCGAGGAACCGATATCGCCGCGAAAAGAGTATGGCATAACCTTTTCTTTTTAAAATCCGTAACCAACGATACCAAACATGACATACACTTCTATTTGAAATTTCATAGTTGCTTCCAGTTTCTCTGCTTCCGGTTTCCCCCGGAAAATTCTAGCAATGCCAATACATTTTTTGCGTATGCTTTAGTTGTAGTTTTTTCAACTTCACAAATCATTGCGGTTCAAGAAAGGAATGGGACGGGTGGTCTGAAACAGCCGGTATTGCTCAATTCTTGTATTTTATTCAAGACTAAGGTTTTTCTTAATTCGACTGATACAATAAGGTAAAATGGGTTTCCGTAAAAGATACTACGTTTTAGACTCAGTCCTGTTTCCGCAATTATGTTAATGAAAAGTTCATGAAGACTTGCACAGTACGACTTTGTATTGTCCAGAAATGGCCTTGTTTGAAGCTAATTTCTACTGTGCTGTTAAATGCTTATAAACTTATTAATGGCATTGGCAGTGTATCACATAATTCTGGAATTAGCACACAAACAATTTAATGAAGAGACCGTTGAACGTGTATGACAGTGTATGGACAACGCACGAAATTATGTTCTCCTATGAATCTTGCCACAAAATAGTGGAGGAAGTTCTTAATTTATTTCCATACAAAATGCGAGTTTTTCAAGAATTGCTAACGCCACATCAAATATCGAGTATACAGGGTGTCCTTTAAATGCCTTAAAAGCTTCAGGTAGAATTTTTCCTTTATGAATGCTTAATACAAATCTTCAAAAAAAAGTAGGTATTTGGAGCTTAGTTTTCTTGTACGAGAGTGTTAAAGTTCATATCTTTAAAACAGAA
>JABXWE010073759.1:0-16344 GCA_014611495.1 Limonius californicus
TGGCAACAGAGCAATTTCATTTTGACATTACTAGAAATCAATTTAATAATATTTAAGAAAGGCAACTTAAGAAAAAAAACACAGCCTCCTGGATGGCAAATCAAACGTGAATAGTGTATAGAGAAAAATTATTGGTTAGTCTTTCAGACTAGCTGTAATGTAACTGTTGGTGTGTGGTGGTAGCTCAGTTGGTAGAGCGGTCGCTTTTTGAATAAAACGTCGATTCTGGCTTGGGTTCGAAATCTAAGCAGTATACGATGCAGATTTATAAAAAGCTTCCCTGCAACCCACCACACACAATTTCCCAATGCGACTTGCAACCATGGTATCTTAATGCTACAACCTTTCTCTGGAATTTCTGTCGTTCGGATTCTACGTTAAACTGTAGGTCCCCCGTGTTTCTACCTTAGCGCTGAGGAGAAACACGTGGCAGAGAAGAGGCCGATGCCCAGCAGTGGGACGCAAAGGCTGTTAATGACGGAATGTAACTTTACAATAAAAAAATTCTTTATTCTCCAATCTATCTCTATAAGAAATATCGTACGTGAATACATTCTTATGTTACCCCAATCGATATTTTAATAGTTCTTCTAATGTCTCTGTTTGTTCAATTCTTGCTCTGGAATTATAATAGAATTGTCGGATTATTTTAATGTAATTCTCTGGCAATACTTATATTTTAAAATATTACGAATAATTATTATCTATTGCGGGCGTCCCTTACACACTAACCATTCATGCAGCATGCACCCTAAACTTAGCTAACTGAAATGCCGTCGCCCCAGCTGAGATTCGAAACCACAGCGGAACGAGCGCAATTCAGTGTGACCTCGAGTGGCAACGCGTTGCTGCGCTAGACCACCGAGGTCCCACATCATAGTTTCGCGTTTCCAAAATCCTGCTTAGTTCTGTCTTATTCTTCCTTCAGTTAAGTTTTTTATTCTCTTCAACATTATTCTGTTTTCTTCTTGGTCGGGGTACGTTAATTAATGAAATGTCTTCCAATTGTTCCATTTACTCATATGTCCTTCTTTGCGTAATTTCACAATTATGTTCTCTACCCATTCGATTTTGATTACTTCTTTTTTCCAAATGTTATTTAATAGTCTCAATAGTAGGCTGGCCCTGGGAACACACTTGCCAGAGCGCTCGCTTTCTAGGTCAAAAATCGATTATGGCTTCGGTCTAATTCCCCTACATTACTACAATTCCCCATTGGGTTCATCAACCGTGGGGACTTTAAGCCAAAACCTTCCTTGGAATTTCTGTCGTTCGGATTCAACCTTAAACCGTTGATTGAGAAGTTTAAACTTCTCAATCAACGCTTAAACGGTAGGTCCCCCATGCTTCTAACTTAACGCTGAACAGAAGCACATGACAGAAAAGAAAAGAGACAGGTATTCAACAGTAGAACGTGGAAAGCTGTCGATTAAGTGTAAGTAAGATATCAGTTTAAACTTCTCAATCAACGCTTAAACGGTAGGTCCCCCATGCTTCTAACTTAACGCTGAACAGAAGCTGTCGATTAAGTGTAAGTAAGATATCAGTTGTTACGTTCTCTTGATTTCAGCATTTCTGCAAATATATTTACATCATTAGCAGGGTCCGGATTTATATGTATTCACATATTCTTTTTGCTGTTACATAGAACATCAAAATTTGGAATTTTTACGTTTTAACATAAAATGAGCTACTTTACAAAGTTTTATTTCGCATATAACTGCATATTTAGGACGTTTGCCGCATATTCACATATTTTTCATATTTCGTCATACAGCAGCATATTTCGTACTTATTAACCATATTCCTTACTTTTTCTTAAATTCTAAAACAGGTTTCAAATTCCTAAAATTTTTAAATTACAAAAATGCGTAAAATGTAGTTTTTATTTTCTTATTCTTATTCTTAGAATGGTTTTAAAACAAAGTTTTAAATATCTTTTTATATATCTTTACAATAATAATTAATAAAATTTGTGAATGCAGTCAGTAGTTAGTGAAACTTATTCAACATTGCAAGTCGGTGACCAGAAGCAGTGCAGTTCATTAACAATGTAGATTGTTTTTCAAAGTGTAAATTAAAAGATAAAATTGTGTTTATCTACATTCAGAACATTGCCAAAACCAAATTCTTCAAAATCATCCCTTCTAAAAAAGTGGATTTAAGTTTTCCAGCATTTATCTATCGATGGGAAGATAGTTTACTGCAACGCGTGTTCAAAAAAGGTAAATAAAATATTTTTAATGCATTTTCTTGTTCTAAAATAAAGTAATTGACAGATTACTTGCAATCAAAAGTATCAAATTGATCAGCACATCAGCACTAATGTTCACAAAGAAAATGGCAAAATGGTTAACGGGAAAGTGAAACAGTCTTTTATTTTTGATGCGACTGCTGGAAGTTCAAATAAAAATGCTTTTGAAAATTACAACCAGTTTAATTTTGATCTCTGCAAAAATGTGGCACAAGCAAATATACCCTGGAATAAACTACAAGTGCCCACTTTTTGTCAATTTTTAGAGAAATACTGTAATCTCCACATTCCGAATGCATCAATATTACGTAAAAATTATTTAGAAAAATGTTACGAAGAGCGAATGCATGAAGTTAAAGAAAAGTTTGCTTCCCAAAATATTTGGATTTCCGTTGATCAGACAGCAGACGTCTGCGGATTAAACGTTGTAAATTAGATTGTCGGCGTATTAATTGACATGGAGCTTTCGGTACCTTACCTGATTCAAACGAAAGCCGTAGAAAAAACTAGTCACGCCACTGTTGCCCGGTTTGTTAATGAAGGTGTAATATATCTATATGCACATACATATAAGATTAAAGCAGGACAGGCTTTGTAAATATTTTACCCCGATTTGATTCACATGACTTGTATGGCTCACGCTCTACATAGAATAGCACAATTGGTTTGAATAGAATATTCCCTGGTCAACAAACTAAGTAATAATGGAAAAAAGGTATTTTTAAACGCTCCACTCCGAGTGCAAAGATACAGTGAAGTCGCTCCTGAATTGCCATTACCACCACAACCCATAATTAGTAGATGAGGAACTTGGATTGAAGCTATGATATTTTATTGTAAAATTTTCAATAAACTAAAGGAAATATTTCAAAAAATTGTTGATGATTCTAAAGCCGTTTTGGAATGTAAGACGTGTGTAGCAGATTAGAAGATTGTTCAACAATTAGCTTTTATTAAAATGCATTTTTCAATTTTAGTAACTTCAATAAAATATTTGGAAAATACGCAGGTCCCTCTAACCAAATCCATGGAAACCATACATAAAGCCAACGGTTCCGCGAACCATCGGAAAACCATTATTTCCAAGCTGAACGTTGTTCTGAAAAGAAACTCGGGCTACAACACACTCTACAGAATAAGCAAGATTTTAATAGGCGAAAATGTGGAAAACGTAGAAAACATAGTGTCTTTCAACCCGTCAAATTTAACCTGCATGAAGTATGCTCCTATAACTTCATGTGATATTGAACGCTCGTTTTCGATGTACAAAATAATTTAACTTCTGAGAGATACAATTTTACAATTGAAAACGTAGATAAAATGATGTTTCTTTACTGTAACGCGGAAAAATAAATCATAATATTTTTTATTATTATTTTGCGATATAATGATGAATTCATATTTCCAATGACTTTTTAATATGTATGTAACACTTAGTTCAAAATTTCTATGTAAAAGTTACAAAAATAAACACCTCCAAGCGATATTTAAAATTTTCTACATCGTGTTTGGTATGCTCAGTATTTTACATATATTTTAAATATTTTACCGCATATTTTTAGTTTATAGCGCATATTTTATATATATTCACATATGTTACAGCATATTATAGCAGATTAATAGCGCATAAAAAATGCATATATAGGAGTTCAAAAAGGAATTACATAACGGTCGGCCATGGAATAATAAAATAATGTCTAATGCAAGCTTCATATACCAATTGACGTTTAGGCACAGCCTTTTAGCGCCATCTAGCGCAAGCGGCAGTACCTAACGGACAGTGTTAGGTTAGGTTAAGTTGCATGGTAAATGTAAATAATTCAATTTTTGAAGAAATGAGTTCCATTATTTCAATTTAGACGATAACAGTAACAACTAAATTACTACACTATTAAACAAATCATAACAAGTAGGTAATCATTACAGGTACAGAAAAATAAACATAAAAAACTAAAGACGCTGTTCAAAATGACCACCATTTTTCTGCAGATACAAATTTACTCGTCTTTTCACACTATTAAAGGCATTTATAAGAATTTGAGGAATTATATTGGCACACTGTTCCGTAATTCTGTTTTGCAGTTCGTCGATATTGTTAATAGGGGTCTTGTATACATTATTTTTCAGATAAAGGAATATAAAGTAATCTAAAATAGTCAAGCCTGATGATCTAGGTGGAAATTCTGGATTTGAACTTTAACTAATTAGTCGATCGTCAAAAAATTCACGAAGGTAATTGAGGTTCTTGTGAGCGGTGTACGCCGTCGCCATCCTGTTGGAAGTAGCTTTGCTGCAGCTCATCCTCATGAAGCTGATTAATAAATTCACGTACTATATTCCGGTATTAGCAGTAACAGTTTCGTGGAAAAATATGGGTCCGATAATACGTCTTCGAGACACAGCAATCCAAACACCAACTTGTAACGGGTGAAGGGGAGATTCGCGAAACGTATACGGATTTGCAGCACTCCATAACCTCATATTTTGTGAGTTTATATACCCCGAAAGGCTGAACCAGGCTTCTTCAGAAAAAAACGTTAAATTTAGCAATTCGTCGCTGTTCATTAAATTTTGTTGGAACCACTGACAATACAAAATTCTCCTATTGTGATCTGCTGACAGCAACACATGTAAAGCAAGAATTTTGTATGGGAACAGCATTAAATCTTTTTTGACAATAGTGTGGCAAGTTCCTAATGATAATACAGTCTCTTGCGAAAGTGTACGTAGTGATGTAGTGAGTTGCTCGTTCAAATGTTGACGAACATCATCAACTGTATTTTGAGTACGAACTCTTGGCCTTCCAGCTCCATCTCTATGAGTAATGCTCCCTGTATCTCGGAGTACAACAAGACATCTTTTAAGTGCGCTGTAAAAATCAAAGACAGCAATATCTGGAAATTGTTGCCGAAATTCCTCTCAACATGGCACCGCACTGTGAATCCATTCGCCGTTCTCTCGAACGCCATTTCGAAAATATGATTCAATCATAAATGTTTTGTGTTCTATTGTAAAAACCATTATAATTGTAACTTAATTGAATTTTCAATATAAACTTATGACAACAACAGTGATGACAGTTAATGAATTTTAAATCTTGCATTAGACATTACTTTTATTTTCCATTGCCAACCCTTATGTAATTACTTTTTGAACTCACGGTACAATATTATTCATAATTTTAGCAGATTTCGTCTCCACAGACATTATCAGCAATAGCAATACAAAGCAAACCCAGATATAATTATAGAAACAGCACTTGATGTTGGTCTTGCTCATTCATGAATACTGTCCTGTGAGCCTTTCAAACTCTCCATATAGAAACTGTGAATTGCGATAATACATTGAGAATATACGACAGGTGGCAGTTGTTATTTAATTTTGCTATGTTATAGTGCTTTAACGTCATAAAAAGCAGTTGAAAGTTCTGCTTGATAGGGGGTCTACGCGTGAATGTTTTGTAACTCTTGTACAAATTTATAGATTGATAGTAATAAACTATACATATTGCATCACATTTTGAAATGTAACATACCGGGCGAAAAGTTTATAAACAAGACCTGCATTAAAATATGTTATTCTAAATTATTTAAGCATGTAATATTATTCGCTTGTTTCCCAAAACCTTCTAATACATAATTTGCTAATTCAAAAATATATCTAAGTAATACAAAATGTATATGTACTACGAGTACGCTCTGTTATACGAGTAGAGATAAATTATTATTAATCTAAAAATAGTATTAATAAAATAAACTAACTAAAAATAAAAACTAGAAATGATGACGTTATACATAAGACTCTGTATTACAAGAACATGTATAATACTAAAACAAAATAATAACTTGGTCTAAAATAATACAAATAGCTTTCCTACCAGCTGCGCTATCTTATTTGATATTATATCTGAAAGGGTCGTACCTTGTGCAAAACTTTATTATGACCTTCTGAATTACCGCTAAACTATTTCCAACACAAAAACACGATAACAATCGAAACGCAAAAGTCAAAAACCAGATAATCTCCAGGATAAAGACGCGAACTTCTATACGTGTGCTGCGCACAGGTCAACTTTAAAATGCGAGATAGGTAAATGTTCTCCATAGAGCATCCTATAAAACGCAAAACAGTGAATTACATTTTCAGTAGGCAAACGGGTATCAAACATGAAAGTAATAGCGGTTATTGCAACTATCTTGGCAATTGCCTACTCTTCGGCAATTCCAGGACAAGACAATAAAATCACTGATGAGAAATTCAATGCCATAAGGACGCGAGCTGAAGCTCAGTACGAGGCAATACCAAGAGATCTTCAAGAAGATGCTGTGTTGCTAGTGGTGAGTTAAATAACCTTATTTCAATTACATGTATTATATTCGTGTTTATTATTACAGTCCTTGATATATTATAAAACTTTCTAAAGTGTTTTCTAATTCCAATGTGAATTTCTTAGACTAGCCGAAATATAATCTCAAGATCAATGTTGTTTTGTAAACATTGTGCGTCTGTCTATCTATTTGTTTAAGACGTATATTGTTTCACAATACACTTAAAAATTAAACATCAACAATATTTTTTGTATTCAACATATAAATTATTTTTGGGTATAAAAGCGTAAAAAAATATTAGGTTAGTTATCTGCAATGATTACAATAATATGAACGACTTCATTTAACAAGATTGGTAAATTAAATGTTCAATATCTTCATTAGCTGAAAATGTTTATATATAAAGTTCTGTTATTTTCTTTTTTCTGTTAAGTAACGTTGAAGGATTGAAACGCAACGTTGTGCAAAATTTCGTAATAAATCTGTCACACAAATCATAAAATTATAACTCTGTTCATTTCCCGTTGGCTGCATTAAAATTAACCTCACCTAGGAATTTGTATAAAAAATCAAAATATTTATTTTAGGATTTATAAATTACCATACCCTGTATATAAAAGTATATTCATTCTAAGAATTAACAATTTTCTAGTAATTTTCTTATGAATTAGTTAGTAGTGGACATCACTATAATTTAATACCCACGAACGAAACGTTTGATTTGTTTTTCTAAGAATATTGCACTACCTTTTACGTCTTCTTAGTTTCATGTACCACTTCATTCATTCATTCATCTTTCGTTGAGCACACTTCAAATTATCTACGTTCAAAAAATTCTATCTTATCAATATTGTTTACCAGTATATCATGGAAAAATACTGTAACAAAGTATTAAATATTGTTTTAAGCCGTGATACACGCATCCTTTCATACTATATAACACAATTCTGTATATTATTACAGCCTGAAATAATAAGGAAGTACGGATATCCTTGCGAAATTCACACCATAAATTCTTCCGATGGATATGTTTTGGAAATGCATCGAATTCCATATGGAAGGAAGGGTCCTTCTGAAAACAGACCCGCCGTCTATTTACAACATGGTATTTTATCATCGTCTGCAGATTGGATTCTTTCGGGAACGGAAAAAGGATTTGGTAAATATTCTTACATTGTTTAATATCATAACAGAAATTTAAAAATCACCATAATATTAATTTTACATTACAGCTTACATTTTGGCTGATGCTGGGTATGATGTGTGGATGCCCAATGTACGTGGAACAAGATATTCTCGTAACCACATCAACTTGCACCCAGATAAGAATGCTAAAAAATTCTGGGATTTCAGCTGGCACGAAGTTGGAATTAACGATGTACCCGTAATGGTTGACTACGTTATCGAATCAGTTAAACAAGAAAAGATTTTCTATATTGGACACTCTCAAGGAACCACCGTTTTCTACGTCATGTGCTCAGAAAGACCCGAATACAACGACAAATTTAGAGCTATGTTCAGTTTGGCACCCATCGCCTATATGAAATGGATGACAAGCCCCCTTATGCGTATCATTGCTCTTTTCGACGGTCCATTAAGTGTACTTCTTAATTTGATTGGAATGTACGAATTTCTTCCAACTTCCGGATTTTTGGCCCAATTGGGCGAAGCTTTCTGTAGTGACGATTCGATTTTCCAAATCCTTTGTACCAACTCTCTGTTCGCCGTTTGCGGTTTTAACCCCGACCAAATGAATGCAACTTTGTTGCCAGTAATCATGGGACATACGCCTGCTGGAGCATCCACAAAGCAGTTCCTTCATTTTGCTCAAGAAATTAATTCAGGTATTTACCTCCTCGATATTCATAAATTTTACTTTCGTAATAGATAAAATATATTAGCATTATTAAACTGTTTCTTTTGTGATTTCAGGAAAGTTCCGCAAATACGATTATGGCATTTTTGGTAATCCCGGGGAATACGGTAGTCTCAGCCCACCAAAGTACAGGCTTAAAAATGTCAAAGCACCTGTTTATTTACACTACAGCAAGAACGATTGGCTATCAAACCAAAAAGATGTGAACAAACTATATGAAGAACTTGCTAATTGCCAGGGTAAATTCTTGTCACCTGACAATAAATTCAACCATGTGGACTACTTGTATGGAATCGACGCTCCCGAACTTCTGTATAGCAGGGTGCTTGGTCTAATGAAGCGCCATTAGCAAAAAATAAACGTTTATATAATAGTATCGCTATTATTAGAATCAACGTGTAAAAAATATTATTGTAGATCCTTCGCAATTATGATAAAAACATAATTTTGTACGTAAGAAAATCTATAATTACTCTAATTGTTTTGTGCAATGTAACTATTAACTGTATATACTAATAGTTTTATATACAGCATAATACTACGTTTAAAAACAAAACATCATCAAACTTTAACACTATGTGCTTTTAACTTGTATGTCTCTGACATTGCTTGTATATAACGATTTTATTACTTTTGTATCTTTTATACTTTTGTTATACAGCTTTATGCATATGAAAGGAAATTACTAAAAATATACTAATTTGTATGTATCATATGAAGCCTTTTTTTTTCTCATTCATTCATACTACCGTCCCCCCCCCCCCGGAACCGCTTTCACATTACTTCAGGGGGGTGCGGGCGTCTCTTACATACTAAACATTCATGCAACATGCACCCTAAATTTAACTAAGCGAAATGCGGTCGCCCCAGCTGAGATTCGATCGCCCAGCGGATTGATTGCATTTCACCGTGTCCTCGAGTGGCAATGCGTTCCCGCACTAGACCACCGAGGCCCCTATATGAATCCTTTACTTAAGCCTATTCTTCCTTTTCTTGGAAATTACTAAATAAATTAAAAATAACTTTTGTTTTATATATTTATGTAAGAACGAATAAGTAAACTCTACTAAAATGTTTACCAGACTGCAAGAATAATACGGTAATCATCTTCTTTCGAAAATTCAGTTGTTTGAGTGATCCAAGTCTTTAACATAATGAGACTCATTCATGATCAGCTACAACTTCAGCGTTTAGGAAAAATGAAGTGCAAGGTAATGGTTGTACTTCGGAGAACACGTACAGCCATCGGTCCCGGCTGTCATACGAACATCTTTGACAATCGTAAACCATGTCAGCGGCGGCCGGTGAGATTTGAACAAGGTGGGGTGCAATTTAATTTTAAAAGCAAAAATATATGTTAGTATAAGAAAACTCTCCTGAAATTAATATGAAGTTCTTAAGCACACGTTAAAAGTATATAAAATCAATTCTTGTAAATTGCTTTCATACAATAATATAAGATGGTCATCGAATCAGTACTTACTTAACAGAAAAACACCCAACACATTTAATTTTTAAAATGAAATTCTTTTCGTCGATTTTTCATCGAAATAAATTTGCCCGTAACTGTTTCTTCAAAATTATCAATTTCGCTAACTAAACTCCTGCTGATAGCCAGAGCATTCAAGCGATCGTTAAGCAACGTTTAGCTTCGGCGGTTGTCACAGGTGTTGTTACGATAATACTTAGCACTCTCAGTGTTTGCATAAAAATTAAAGATATTAAAAAGATTATTTTTCAACAAAAATGTTAACATATTCATAGCCCCAGATATTTCTTATCGGATCTTGTGTATATAAATTTTAATTCGCTTTTTACCTTTTTTTCTTCTTCTTAGAGAGCATGGAATAAAAAGAAACTACTCTGTCTAAAATATTCAGCGCAAAGTTTGTAGAGAATTTTAAAAAGGAGTTATTGTTCAACAATACAGCTGCTTCCAAATGCCCTCTAAAAGCAAATCGTTCTTTCATTTTGACCAAGACTGCGTCACAAACCTCCTTAGCAATTACACTTCGTCTGTTTTCATGATCAATTCTTTTCTGTTTTACTTGAATAAAATTTGAATCAATTTCCTCCTGAATATCATCTGTCCGAGCTCTCATACGGGAAATACTTTCTTCAAAAACAGAAATATCCTTCTGAATTTGAACATTGTCTCTATTTCTCGATTGTAACTGATTATAAAGTATATCCACATGCGGCAAGATGTGAAAAATTTTTAACCACAACATGAAGTCTGGATCCTCTAATGCTAATGCCCGTCTCAAAACATAGGCTGCATGAGTTGTAGCGCCTTTGAGCCGTTTATTTTCAATTTCTTCAAACGCCCCAATAAGAGCATCCTGATTTTCATAAACTATATTAACTAAGCGTATACTGTAGTTCCAACGTGTTGTAGCTACTTTTGGTACCTAATCGTCTTTTCATAATCTCTTGTAATGTCACAACGATATGAGGTATTTGAAAATAAAAGCTGGAATAGCTGACAAGTTTTGGAAAAATACACGTACTCTTGAATTCTGTGACGCTGCTTTTTGCATGAAAATAGTCAATTGATGCGCGTAGCAGTTGACAAAATATGCACAAGGATATTTCTGTTTAATTTTCGCTTGTACACCCCGATTTCACCGCTCGTAACATTAGCACCATCATAAGTTCGAGATATTAATTTTTGTGGAGTTTGTGATATCAAAAGATCGGTTTCTTGAAAGATGGAATTTCTTAGCCCTACTGCAGTTTTATCCTTGATTTGAAAAATCCCCAAAAGCGGTCATGCATTCTACCTGTATAAACATACCTAAATATTAAGACCATTTGGCACTGATTTGACACATCTGTTGTTTCGTCTGAATGGCTAAAACGTCAGATTTCCCTATTTGGTCAGAAATTTCTTCTCCACACATTGCCAGCATGGAATCTAAAATTTCATTTTTTATTGTCGTTTATGTTTCAGCAAAAACAAAAAACTGTAGCACTTTTCAAATATTCTTTTAATGCAGAATCTAACTCTGCAGCAAAGTCCACCAGTAAATTTAAATAAATTTTTTTTATTATAATTCTCTGCAAAAAACGATAGATGTAACACCTGTTCTGTGCTTTTCTCTTCATATTTTGTGTTAAATTTAAATTCAGCGTGGGCCTGCCTATTGTTCTAATTTGAAGTTTTTCTTTTATAGAAAGTCTTGAAAAGTAAATCTTTAAAAGGTTATTAGCACTATTCACTGTTTACTAGTCACAAAACTGCAGTTTGTAACGTCGAGCGCGGGCCTACTTAGTAGACATATTCGAAAAACTTAATTCACTTAATCTTCAACTTCAGGGAAATAATACAAATATATTTGATTTAAGTGAAAGGGTCAACGCTTTTTGTGAGAGAATACAGTTATGGAATAACAAATTAAAAGACAATTTCTTTGAGATGTTTCCCACAATGTATGAAGAGTTCCCGCCGGAATCTGTTCAGCCCACTAAATGGACGTTATAATCAATAATCATAATGTACGAACGGTCAGGCGATATTTGCCCAATACAGAGAATCGTGGGGGCCGAATAGATGCCACCTTCACCCCTGCCGATTTAATCGCGCAAGGCGATCGCGAACTTTGCCGTAAAATCGCGGTATGGATGACAATTTAAACGTTAAAACGTTAGCTATAGAAAACAAACTTTTGCAGTTATTTTATTTTAATTATTATTTAAATACAAAAAGTAGAGATTAATTTTAATATTTTAATCAGGCAGGGGGCGCACCCGTGCCCACTTATTCAAAAAGTGCCACTGTGTAGGTGTATTTTTGTTATGGTCTTGTTACTCCTCCAATGCGACCGTAATACGGGGAGTGCCATTAATTTAATCCCCAAATGAATGTAAAAAATAAGGTGTTTTTGCGTCAAGATGACCGGCGCCTACTCAGTGGCGTCAGTTGTACAAAAGAATTTACTATTATCATATCACTTTTAATGATAGTCGCCAATCTATGATATCTATCGACCGAAGTCAAAAACAGCCGATTTATACCTACGAAAGATAACGCTAAATTATTAGACCGCTGCAAAATAGAAGAGAATGCTATACCTAGCTGTATTGTAAATTTTAAATTTCACTACAAATCATCACTGCCAGAATTTGCTTCAGAAATTCCAGCAACTCGTCGCTTATTTGAGTTAAATGTCATCCGCGTAATATACATTACAAAATATTAAAACTGTTTTAGTTTTTCTCGTTGATTACAGAAGAAGCGATCGTTATAGGTGAAAAACACTAAACAGTGTAAACGCTCGTTTTATCCTCAATTTCGCAATAACTGAGCTTGATTTAAGTGGTTTGTAATTACATTCTAAGTTAGCACATTAAATCATTGAGTTTCATAGTTGGAGGGGTTTCGATATTTTTTTAACCTTAACCAATTTATTCTTTGTATTGTGTTGGGTCGGAATTTACTGACACTTCTATACAAAATTGTTTTTCGTAAAAAAACAATTTTAAGTGTTGTAACTTATAAGTAATCTGTTAAAATTCTAATATCTATCGTTTTTTTGTCGTTTAAAAAATATTATCTCAGTAATTTTCAAGTATGTACATACAATCCATGCCACGGTGAACATGTAAAAAATGGATGTAGTACTTCTCTTGATTGTCCACATTCATAAAAGATTACTGTGTTTTACATGCCCAATTCAAGTACATGTAGGACTACCCATATGAAGATAAGAAAATAATCTCAATCATAAGATACAGACATTCGTTTAAATCAGAAAAATTGTTTAGCATCTCAAAGAATATCAGGATCCCCATTACAATTCCAGAAAGTTTGCTTATACTAAGTACAGTATAATTATCACTGAAATTTTCAGTTTCCTGTTTAATGGTTAATGTGCTGAGTATGATGATACGGCAAAGAGTTTTAATACGAATAAGTCATTTTCTGTAGATTTCCATTTTTTATAGCTTGATGCATCGAAAAACTGAGAGAATATCATTTCCCAACATGTATAGCCTGAAACCCAAAACGAGTTCAGGGTAGATCGTATACCGACTGCTTATTCGTGATAACGCGGTTCATCGAAAAACGGAAAGAATACCATTTCCCAACATGTATAACCAAACCTGCGAACTCCTGAGACGAATTAACCCTGGCTGGGCGGCATATTGCAAACTCAGATACATCTTTAAAAATAACATCCCTATGAGGAAAATTTCTTAATGTATGTGTTCTGCCAGTGCTTATCTACGGGGCAGAGACTATAACTCTGACGAAAACATCATCAAGAAAACTAAGAATTACACAACGGAAGATGAAAAGATCGATGTTAGGGATAACACTGAAAGATAAAATAAGAAACGTAGAGGTATGTAGAAAAACGGGAGTAGAGGACGTAATAGAAAAGATGCTGAAATCGAAGTGGCGATGGGCTGGTCATTTAGCGAGGCAGAGAAATGGAAGATGGAGGAAAAAGATTATCGAGTGGAGGCCGAGGGCTGACAAGCGAAGTCGTGGGAGACCACCCACCCGATGAACGGACGATTTCAAAAGAATTTCAACAAACTAGGTTGCAACTGCTCAAGATAGAGGAATTTGGAAACATCTGGAGGAGGCTTATGTCCGACAGCAAACGATATTGGCCGGGTGATGATGACGATGATAACCTTTATTAACTATCCAAAAGCTTCAACAAAGTAGACAGAAACAAAATTTTGGAGCACTCTAGTAAAAAGAGCGATACAGAGTATCTATGCAGAGAATATTCATGACCTTCATCTTTCGAAAGTTGAGGAATAAATTATTACATTGTTACTACAATTTTTATTTATTAATACTGCCAAAAATAAATTACCACAATGTCGATATACTAATAATTTTAACGTTCGTCTGGTTTTAGGCATACTAATTTGAAAGTTTCTTAGACTTATTCCATAACTTTACTTTACACTATTTGTTATGTTCTTATTGTTGCTGCGCGGGTTAAAAAAAATATTGTTTGCAGTAATTATTTATTTACAACTTCGATTTGTGAGATTACGGGTAGTTGTAATTGCAAAAATAAAGCAACCTTCTGTTTAGTAATTCTTAATTGTACTTGTGTTGTGAATTCAGCTGATATTGACTACGCCGTTCTTTCTTTTTTTATTCTTACCGTACGGTTCGTAGTCAGTGGCGGCTCGAACAACAGGTTAGGACGTATTAAGGGTTTTATGTATATACATTTATTTTAAAACAGGACCGATTCTGGTCCTCGTTTGAATGTTTTTGACACATAACTTTGCCAACATTTTTAAAAATATTTATAAACATTATTTGATAACCGAAAACTTGCTGTTATGTGTAATTTCCTTTTTGTATGTATTTTGTAGGCAATATTGAATTTAAGGAAGAACACAACGGGGCAGGTTCGACTCTCCGTAAGCTGGCTGTCCTGAGTCCTTTTCCAACAATCTACTTGTAGCTGTGACTTGAATGGGTGGTGCCCCCTTAGTATACCTTAAAACGTTAAACGTATATTGCATCAATAAAGACTTTGTTCTGGTAATCGTATTCCACAAACGCCCCCTCCTCTTTGCGCTAGTCGAAGAGCTCGTTTCAACAATTTGTTTGTTGAAGCGAACGAAGCACCAATCAAAATGTAATCTAAAAGGAACGACATCATTTCGAATACATCTTTGGTCAACACGACGTTTTCACCTGTTCCTTTTGTCAGTTGGAATCACGGAAACAATTATCATAAGTACCAGTGATGGATGCTGAATTTTGAAAGGAGCAATATAGTTAATTTTGTTAAGAAAATCGTTGCTTATTGGTATGGCCTATGATACAACGCTCACCGCAATGTTTCAAATGTTTTTGTTCCCCGTTTGAACTGAACTATACACAATCATTGGTAGTAACAACGCTGTTAACAATCAGAGTTCCTAATAAATACGCATATTCTGGGCTTGTGACAATGTTATCCTGTTTTTTTCACTTTGCAGGCTTTAAAATATTGTGATTAAAATGTATCTAAAACTTTGGTGTACTTATAACAACTGCACCATATTTTTCAAGAACACCCCTAAACATTAAAAATACAGTGTTCGTCTACATAACATAACAACTAGAAAAAACTTTACTTACTAAATCCTCCTCTTTATACTGGTTGGATATCGGGATTTAATATTTCTCCATGCTTTGCAGAATTTTCTCCATTATATCCGGTCCTCTGAATGTTATTTTGCCTAGTTCCATGTTTTGCCTTTCCTTTTTAGTATTTATCCAATGATCTGGTTCCAGGTTTCCTTTGGCCTTCGTCTTTTTCTTTTTCCTTCTACTCTTTCTTCTCACACTTTCTTGGTTTGTTTTTCCTTGTCCAGTCTGCATATGTGCGGGAAGCATCTCAGCTGTCCTTTTAATTTATTATCTCAACTTTTAATCTCTTTCTTATTTCTTCATTTCCGATCCTATCAAGTATTGTTACTCCAAGCACTCTTCTCAAGTATTTCATTTCTGAAGCTTGAATCTTTGATTTGTTTCTTTTGTTTACGACCTACGATTCACTTCCATGCGTTAGCATTGGGGTGTATATAGTTATGTATACAGTTTTGTTTTCGCAGATATCTCTTTTTTATTTATAAATGATATCTTTATTACCGTAAACATATTGGATGCTGCTTTTATTCGGTTTGCAATATCTTGGTCTGCATTTTCTTTGCTGGCTATTATAGTGCCCAAGTACTTGAAGTTTTCCACCTGTTCCAGTTTTTCTCCATTCACGCATATGTTTACTGCTTTCCTCTGGTCTCTTAACGCTAGCACTTTGGTTTTCTCCTTATTTATTTTTAGTCTTCTCTTTTCTAGTGCTATCTGCCATCTATTCATATTTTGATCCATGTCCTTTACTGCTTCGGCAAATACC
>JABXWE010073763.1:0-10301 GCA_014611495.1 Limonius californicus
TTCGAAGAGCTTTAGCTTTCTGTTCTTGTCTGCATTTGAATCCAATCTACTGCTATTGTAAAATAACAGATATGTATACAATTGTAGATCGAGACGGATATATAAATTTGAAATGGGCGTTCAAGTTTACTGATGTCTTTCTGTAAAATACAGACACCTCGCGGTCTGCTTTTCCTCCACTATTCCATGTAGGAGGAAAACGCCCCTCCTGTAATTTAAAAAAAAATTGTCTCCCAAAATGTTTTGAAGTATTTTATGGCTATTAATTCTTATTTAGACGCAGGTACGTTTTATTCTTAAAGTACCTTGGATGTATAAAAAGTAATTTATATAAATATAGCTACAAGAAATGGTAACTAAATTAATGACCTTTTAAAACTGTTCATTACTTTATTTCGTAATATAAGACAAATATGATTAGTTCACCAACACTTACTTGTGTTACAGCCTCCACGAGAAAAATAAACTAAACGGTTTGAGCAACCTTAAAATTAGAGAACAAAACATGAAGATGCGGGCGGAGGTTAAGTATCTGGGAGTCACTCTTGACATTAGACTCGCCTTACATGTAAATATAACATGAATAAGGTGATCAAAGTCTTATGGGCGGGAAAATGCATGTTTGAGAAAAACTAGGGGCTGAGGCTCTCCATGATGCACTGAATATACACTACAGTAGTGTTACCAATGATGAGTGATATAAAGACAGGAACATAATAATAAATATACTAAGCAAACTACAGAATCTAATTAACCTAGCGATAGCAGGGACTATAACAATCTGCTGCCTTGGAAAGTATGCAGGACCTCCCGTCCACTCCTCTTAATGGTGAAATTTGAAGCAACCGCTTTTCGCATTACTTCAGGGGCTGCGGGCGTCCCTTGCACACTAACCATTCATGCAACATGCACCCTAAACTTAACTAAGCGAAATACGGTCGCCTCAGCCGAGATTCGAAACCTCGACCAGTTGGCCGCATTTGGCTGTGACCTCGAGTGGCAGCGCGTATCCGCACTACTCTACCGAGTTCCTACTATTGTAAACTAGCTGTACCTACTGTAGAATATTACAGACGTTAACGGATAACATTCTAACCAATTCAAAAACACATCAACAAAATTTTGAACCGATAGCAGGCGATGTAATAAGTAAGCCATTTCAAGGAGAACTAATTTGAAATTAAACGGAAACATTAAGGTTTACAAGTCATTTAGGCGATTACAGCCAGACAACATTCTTGGCTTACATCCAAATAAGTAATTGTTCAGCGAATCGTTGCAGTGGATCTAAACGGCATATTGCTGTGACATCCGCTTATCTTAATGCATAAATTAAGCTATTAGAGAATTATTATTACTTGAAAAGTACAATCTTAATGAAGTACAACTATGTACTAGATTTTGAGGACACTGCAAACTTTTACAGCAACATACAGCGTGAAGCAAGAAGAAATTTATGCAAATAGAATTTTTATCGCCTTCATGTATAACTCGCAATAACAGCTTGTACAAGACTATTATATTTTTATCATTGAAGCGCGTGTGCATTAAACAAAAATTGTGTAGAGTTTGAAACAAGTTCACTTGCACAATGACGAATACTTTTAATAATACTCATCAGATATGTCAATTTCGTTTTTGAAGTCAGCATTTCTTTCATTTTTCGTAGGTTTTGTTCCTAAGTAATAGTTACAGAGCATACTTTTAACCTCCTCGTGTTCTTTAATATAGGCGACGTGGATGGCCAGCTTTCTTGCCATCTCTTTTGTGGTCTTCCTGATAGTCTCTTCCCGTAAGATTTTCCATCATGGGCTATCCTTGCAAGTCTGGTGGAAACCATTCGGCTGGTGTATTCAACTATCTTCTTTTACTCTTTAACCATTTTACCAAGCCATCTACTTCGCATATTGCTCTGATATCATTGCTTATAATTCTCTCGTGTGTGTTTTACCTTATGTTGATCTGAGTATTTTTATTTCAAATGTTCGTTGCAGTGGCAGTGGTTTTACATATGTTTTATAAATTCGTGCCTTACTATTTACATCCACATCTTTGTTTCGCCCTATTACATCTCTCAGGCTAGTTATGCATAGCACAATACATTACGCTTCAATCTAAGAAACTTGATACTTCCTCTGAGGTGCGATAAGATAAGCAGACGAGCTTACTTGCTCATCCATTTAATAAATTAGCTTTTTCTTAGAATAACCTTCAAGTTGTAAGAACGATATTTTATGTACTCCAAAGTTCCATTTATTCTTTGTAAAAACAAATAAATAGTTTTTAAAAACCTTTGTTGCTGCTTTGTGGATATTACATCTTACTTCTGAATACAGATTGCCCTAGCTAGACATTAATATACCTAAGTAGTTAACTTTCATCACCTGCTCCACAGGGTGGTCGTCCAGTTTACACCTTGCTGGTTCTTCTGATACGGTTAAGCTCTTACGTAGTTTTTTCTTTAGGTATTTCATATTAAATCGTCCCGCTTCCTGTTTGTATTTGTGTAATAATCGCTGCGCGCCATGTTCTGTGTTTGATAAGACTACATCGTCGGAACAACAGACAATACTTATGTTGTGTTGTCCTAGTTGATATCCATTTTGTACTTGTTTTATTTTACTTATTATTGCATCCATGACAAAACTAAAAAGAATTGGACTTAAATTATCATCCTATCTTATTTCACTCGTTACTTTTAATTCTTCTGTGAAAGTGTTATTCGATCTGATTCTCATTACATTGTCGGTGTTAAGTTTTGTAATATTGATTAAGTTATTTGGCATTTTATCTTATCTTCTCAACAATTTAAATATATATTTTAATTTAATCCAGAGAATTTGGTAAAACCTATAAAACAAATATAGACCGTTTTGTTGTACAGCCTTTTCAGTGAACTGCCGGTGTTTGTTTAGTCACTTTCTTACCTGAGCAGCATACGAGGGGAACTACAAAAATAACTAACGTATAGATAAGAATCTATCCATTAATAGCTAAATTTTAAAAGTTTGGGGGCCACTGCCAAAGATCATCTTCAATGTTAAATCGCGTGGTAAATGTTATTTGGACCGATTTAGACTCATTTACTTTAATACGTCATTTAACCGAGCCATTCAGAGATCCGGTTTAGATGATGTTGGAGATTTTCGGAAGCAATTATAGGGTTTTCGTAAGCAGATATGATAGCGATATACTTGAGACTACTCCAGTGGCGGTTTTAGAATAAGTGGGCGCGGGCGCGGCCCCCGTCCCTGGTTAAAATATTAGAATTAATCTTTTCTTTTCTGTATTTAAATAATAATTAAAACGAACTAACTCTGCAAAAGTTTGTTTTCTACAACTAACGTTTTAACGTTGAGATTGTCATCCATTCCACGATTTTCACCGCAGAGTTCGCGATCGGCGTGCGCGACTAAATCTGCAATCGTGAATGTGGCATCTAATCGGCCCCCGCAATTCTCTGTATTATAACGTTCATTTAGTGGGCCCAACAGATTTACCCGCGCTCGAAGTTTTCAATTCCAAAATTGTAGTTTGGTGACTAGTAAACAATGAATAGTGTTAATAACCTTTTAAAGATTGACTTTTCAAGACTTTAGATTGAAGAAAACTTCAAATTAAAACATTAGGTAGGCCCACGCCGAGTTTAAATTTAACACAAAAAATGGAGAGAAAAGCACAGAACCTATTGTTTTTCTGCAGAGACTTATAAAAACAACTGGTTATGTGAGTGTGATTTGTTAAATTTAATATTTTGTTTTCCTTGTCTGTTATTTTATAAAGACCAAACGGGAATAAAGGATGCACCTCAGGAAAAAAATTGCAAACACGAAATATCTAAACATCATTTAAAGGCATTCACCAGCTATACTCTTCTAGGAAAAGCAAACATTGCAGCACAATTAAGTTCAACCTATAGGGAAAGTGTCGCTAAACATAACGAAAAGGTTAGGAAAAACAGGCACGTATTAAAACGAATTATTAACTGTATAAGATTTTGTAGCACCTTTGAGACAGCATTAAGAGGTCACGACGAAAGTGAGTATTCATTAAATCGGGGTATATTTAGGGAACTGGTGGTGGTGGAACTGGTTTGCTGCAGAGTTAGATACTGCATTAAACGAACACTTGAAAAATGCTACAGTTTTTCAGAAACTGCAAAGACGATACAAAATGAAATTTTAGATTGTATGCTGGCATGTGTAGAGAAAAAATTTCTGACCAAATAGAGAAATCTGATTTTTTAGCCATTCAGGGCGACGAAACAACAGACGTGCCAAATCAGTGCCAAATGGTCTTAATATTTAGATGTATTTATACAGGTAGGGTGTATGAACGTTTTTGGGGATTTTTTCAAATCGAAGATAAAACTGCAGAAGGGCTAAGAAATTCCATCTTTCAAGAAATCGATCCTCTGATATCACAAACTCCACAAAAATTAATATCTCAAACTTATCATGGTGGTAATGTTATGAGCAGTGAAACCGATGGTGTACAAGCGAAAATTAAACAGAAATACCCTTGTGTATATTTTCATTCAATAAGCAACGTCACAGAATTCAAGAGTACGTGTATTTTTTCAAAACTTGTCAGCTATACCAGCTTTTGTTTTTTCAAATTCCTCACATCGTTGTGACATATTACAAGAAATTACCAAACTACGATTACCAAAAGTACCTACAACACGTTAGAACTACAATATACGCAGCGGCATTGTTGAACAATAGCTCCTTTTCAAAATTCCATAAAAGCTTTCGGGTGGATATTTTAGAAAGAGTAGTTTCTTTTTATTCCGTGCTTTCTAAGAAGAGGTTAAGTAGCGAATTAGAAATTATATACACAAGATCCGACTGTAAAGAAATAGCTGGTGCTGTAAATATTTTAACATTTTTGTTAAAAAATAATCTTGAAGAAACTTTTATGGAAGCACTGAGACTTCCAAATATGATTGTAACAACACCTATGACAACCGCCGAAGCTGAACGTTGCTTTTCCACATTATAGCGTGTAAAAAGCTTTTTACAAAACACCATGCTTAACGATCGCTTGAATGCTTTGGCTACAATGCCTATCAGCAGAAGTTTAGTTAACGAAATTGATAATTTTGAAGAAAAACTTGCGGACAAATTTATTTCGATGAAAAATCGACGAGCAGAATTTCATTTTAAAAAGTAAATGTGTTTGAGTTTGTTTTTTTGTTAAGTAATTACTGATTCGATGACTATCTTATGTTATTGTTTGAACGCAAGAATGGATTTTATAAACTTTTAACGTGTTTTAAGAACTCCACATTAATTTCAGGTAAGTTTTTTCTTATAATAACATATATTTTTGCTTTCAAAATTAAAGTGCACCCTTCCTTGTTGAAACCTCTTCGGCCGCTACTGGTCTACACCTGGATTAGCGACTCACATGGAAGAAGATACATATCAAAACCAAACGCCAACAGTTAAAACTCCATAAAATGTACTGGCTCATCGGATTAAAGTCCAATACTATCCTTAAGCAACGAACTACTACTTAACAAAGCAATGCTGGAGCCTATCTGGACTTGCGGATTACAGCTGTATGGATGCGCCATGCCAACCCGGATAAAATCCATCTAACAATTTCAATTTAAAACACTCCGCTCCCTGGTGAATCCGCCTTGGTACGATTCCAATCTGATGATACTTGAAGACCCCCGCATCCCATTCGTAGTCGGCGAAATCCAGAAAACTGCCACCAAGAACTTCTAGGCATACAACAACGAATTAGGGCAGCAATTATCCAACGACCACTTACCCGCAAGACGCCTAATAGAAGGTGGCCTCGTGATCTGTTAACAGCACTCGTGGAAGGAGTACTTCAAAAGTACCATCATGGATGGATCCTCCTATAAAGCCTATTAAACGGCATCACATTTTACTGAACACTCCAATAGATTGTAAATAAACTTTATAAAAATCATCACCATCATCATCTGACATGGAGCTGAGTCGAAGGCCGATCCTGGATACGCCAGGCCCACCCCATTCCATTAAGGTAGGTAGGAAGTTTCGGGATAGGGTGGGATCGGGTGGGGCATTGCACAACGTTAGCATGTCTGCAATGCATACCGCAAGACACCGCTGCTGCAACACCGGGTAGTTAGTAAACTACGCATCAAAAAAAAAGTTAAATGCTACCTGCCAGCTTGTTCTAGACCAATTTCTCTTTGAATGTTTTAGTATTACAACACTTTAAACCTTTGTATGAAAAGGATTAAATTTTACCTGAAGCAAAGCTTACAACTAAATCTGCATTTACAAGGTTTTAACTGTACCTTTTGGCTATGAGATATCTGAACCAACTCTTGTAAATATTTTATGGAAGGAAGTGAATATGGGAAGGTCTCTGAAAGATAGGATCACAGATTGGTGTTCCATGAACAAAAATATTGTAGACTACAAATTTATAAGAATCATTAGATCTTGTTGAAACACTTCGGAACTTTTATATCAAAAATAGTCACCGTTGGTACTGAGGCAACGCTTGAATTAATGAAATGGAATAATAATGGCTCACCACCCCCAAAGAAAGCCCGTACTCAAACTTGTGCTAAAAAAATATAGGGCAACAATTTTGGAGACCTAATGAGTATTGTATTTATTTCTCTCATCCCATGAAGATCCAAATTACTACAGAAAGATTTCCAAATGGCATTAAAAGACACAATTCTATATATGAAAATTCTAGGTATTCTTCATGACTGCAGCTTTATTGAATTGTCATTCGGTCTAGAATATCGTATTAACCGTATTATACATTCAGAAACATCTAAAAAGCTCCCAAAAGAAAATAATTTTTCTTAAACGAGGACCTAAAAGAGGCTGTCGATAATTTCTTTAACAATCAGGAGAAAACTTTATGGCAATTACTTTTCGTAAAATGGCGAACCTGTGTTGAACTTGTAATTGGAAATGGAAATTGAAAAATAAAGCTATTAAAATTGTTCAGGACTTTCGTTTCATGGCTGGTTAAATAAATTTTCTACTACCCCTCGTACATAATATATTGCCGCAGCATGCACTTGTAATCAAATATTGATAAAACCGCCAAAGGAATATCTTTCAATAAATTCTGGCAATCAGTTTCTTAAAAATGTACTAAACTCTCTCCATCGTTGCTACTTAACAGAATCTGTCGTCCGAATTAGATGTTTGTCGACTTTGTCCGTCCACAAGATTCTTTCTGCTGCCTCTTTGCTTAAAATGCCAATTACAGTATTTCACTCTAGACTAGCACTCTTGTGTAAGCATTGTTGTAGTATAAGAAAATAAATTTTAATATTTTATGTACTTTTGTATTCGCACATCTTGGGCTATCCCAAGTATGATCTTATCACAGTGATTTTTAACATCTCCGGAAACGAACTGCTTTTTCAGTCGAAGAAGTCGTAATTACTCGTGGATAGTGGTTATGTATGCTGTAAACATTTCCTATTTCTCTAAACGTATTTACAGCTGAATGATAGCCGTTCGGATACCGCAGTGAGTATCCCCCTGGTGGCCCCTAAAACTTAATACACATAAAAGTATTCGTTAAAAGCGTATATTTTTAAAGTAAGTATCCAGAAAAGTCTTTAAATTCCCTATAAAACTGATATTTAATTTACTGAAGAATTATTTTTCAAGGGAATCCTAAATACGCTAGGAACTCTAAATCAAGCACATCCTTTTTTGAAGACAATCAATAATATTCCTTTCGTTATCTTATCCAAAATAAAAGTAATTGTAAATGTTCAATGTAGTAACTCGCTAAGCAAAGCTAATTCTTTTTTGTATTTAATGATCGACTTTAGTTTATTTTCAAATTTGTCATTGCATAGTCTACGATAAAGATACGTTTAACAGAAACCTGCAGAATTGAAATCCTTTTAAAATTGGCTGAAGATAAAAACTTTGAACTCAAGAAGAAGTATGCCGATTATTTAATGCGCGCGTGAGCAGAAGCTGATTTTGATCTAAGCTTGGAATTTGTTGAGGGTACTAATTTATAGTAAAGGTGATGTGTCCGTGAAAAGGGATTGTTGGCCCACAAAGCAACATTTTGCTTAAATGGTCATGTGAATCGCCCAAACAATTGATACCGGGTAACCGGACATCCTCACTGAATACATGAATCATATATGCAATACCCCAAAAAATCAATGTGCAATACGCATTGTTAGCGAACAAAGTTAAGTCCCTTTGTTTTTGAGGACAAACTCATTGAGCGATTTACCTAGCATTTATACGATCTTCCGGTAAATGTGTCATCGAATAGCAAACAGGCAAATCAATATAATTTTTCTGAGCTTCCTTTTTCCACCAACCGATTCAATTCTTCATTTGTTTAATGTTATTATTTCTTCTGAGTTTTCAGCAAAATTAGAAATATTGAATGCCGGTCTACTTTGATTTCCCTATGTTTCTAATCTTTCCTCGGGCATAAACGTAGAAAACAAATTTTTAATTTAACACAGTTTTAATAAGCTATCTTAAATTTTCCCATGACACCTTTAAATATATCCGCGGTCCTACTTTTTCCGTTTTTTTGTGGCATACTTTGAAAGCATTATTTAAAAAACAGTTTTCAGTAGAGATAATATTGTAATAGCAAATAGCATACTACATCTAATCATATTTAACAGTTATCGCTTCTCCACGATCTTCAATACAGTAATTGTTTAGGGTTCTACAGTAGATAATACCTACTTTGTTCCTTCGTTTAAAAAAATGTTCTATGAACCTCCTATCTTTCCAATAATATAAGGAAGTCCTGGTAAAATTTTGCAGATATTTGTAAATATACGAGGATGATTCATCAGTTATTGCCCCTACCATACAAAGCATTGACCGACAAATGAATAAACATTTTCCTACGAACATCAGTTGTCGACATTACTACTTGCCAAGTTGCAGGTGCCTTATCTTCTTGTTTTTAAAAGTTATACATTTAATATTACTGTGGTGCTGGTAATTATGTTGAAATGGACTGTGATAAAATACCATTTTAGGAAGAGTTTATCACCCCAGGAAATTAATAATGACATGTCCGAAGTGTTGGGTGATTCCACCCCATCATATAAAATATTTAAGAATTGGTTCCGGGATTTCAAATTAGCAAGAAAGTCGTGTCAACTTGCACCAGGTGCTGGACCACCAAAAACTGTTGTCACTCAACGAAATATTATGAAAATAAAATGTATATTGAGTGATCGGAGAATTACGGTCAAATGTATTGCTGAGACGCGTGGCTTAGCTGCTCAAAGCCTTGAAAAATTTGGATTCCGAAATTGTTGTTGTCTAATCAGAAACAGGCCAGGTTTCTCACGGCTGCGAGCAATTTGAGATTAATGAGCACAAATTTGGATGGATTTTTGGAAAGATTTGTAATTGTAAATGAAACCTGAGTTAATCACTTTGATTCAGACTCAGAGAATGGGGCATCGTGGTTCCCCGCCCCCACGATATTTCCGTGTGATTTCATCGGCCGGAAAGATAATGGCAACAGTGGTTTGGGATTCTGAGGGTAGTTCTCCTTGTTGATTGTTTACCAGTGGTCACACAATAACGGGAGATTATCACGCAAAACTCATACCAAGAGATCGTGAGGTTATAAAACAAAAAAAGGCGTAGAAAGCGTTGTAACTATAGATGAAACCTGGATTCATCACTTTGATCCGGACTGAAAACGGCAGAGTATAGAATGGGGCATCGTGGTTCTCCGCCCTCATGAAAGTTATTCTGCTTTTTCTTGTTGATTATTTACCACATGGTCACACAATAACGGGAGAATATTACGCAAAAAGAATTGAAACGCAGCGTTCTGTTCCACCAAAACAACGCTAGCTGTGTTTGAATGGCTGCTATCCACAATGCTGGATTTGAAATTTTTTAGAACAACCTCGATATTCGCTAGATCTGGCCCCCAATGGCTTTCACCTGCTCCCTAAATTAAAACAACATTTTCAAGGAGCTAATGTTTTGGACTAAGAAGAGCTGATGGCTCCTGTTAATGAGTGGTTTGAAGTGCAGGACAAACATTTTTTTTTTTCAAAGGTATTCAAGCTCTATATCTTCATTAAACTAAGTGTGTTAACCTTTTAGGGAAGTATGTTGAGAAATTGTTCAGTTAACATGAACATTGTTAAATTTATTTGAATTATTAATCTTTATTTAAATGTACTACAATTAATTATTTAATAACGTAAACATGACACAATACCATTTAGGTCATGCACCAGTTATTACATCGAAAGCAATGCAAAGTTTTTTTTTTAATTTTTTTTTTTTTTT
>JABXWE010073764.1:0-14609 GCA_014611495.1 Limonius californicus
CAAAGCGCATCAAAATCGGAGCAATACTTTCGGCTGTAGGAGCGTCACATACGTACATACGTACATACCCACCCACAGACAGACATTTTTTAAAAACCACTTTTTTGGGTTCCTAGAGACCCAAAACGGATATTTCCGTTAAAATCTCGATTTCGAAAATTTTCATGATTTCAATACTTACCCTATACCTATAAGGTATGGGAAAGTAAAAATTAAACCTTTATTTAATAATGTTTTTGATAACCGCATTCTGATATTCCCGTTAAATAGTACATTTTCATATTTGCTATGACTGAAATCGCCAAAGAATTTTCTATAAATACGTTTAAAAAGATTGTAGTAATAAACGTTTCGTTATAAATTACATATTGATGTTAATATAAAAAGATACAGTAAACAGTACTTACTGTGGGGTGTCAGTGATATTGAAATTAGATTACTTGAAATCTCCCCCATATAGGCCAAACAAATTTTATGAACGTGCGTGAAGTGCACGTGTTTGAATTTAATTAATTATGAATGAGACTAAATTGAATATCGATCAAAAGATTTTTTTAATATTCCTATACAGTTGAAATTCATAGTTGTTTACTGGTTGAATTGGACTGTTGTGTTGTGTGTATATTTTTGGCATCACGACTAGCTTTGTATTGTTTTCTATTTTTTAAATAAAATTTTAATTAATTTCTTACAATAGGCTATGGTTACAAATATTATATTATGTTTATGAGCAAATGTTTTTATACATGAATTAAGATTAGTATTAGACATTGCGCAAGCGTTACCAATGAGGATCATGATAATGATTATGATGATGATGTTGATGATTATTATTATTTTTATTTTTAAATCGAGGAAGATTTTATCTTCAGCTTCTGCCTTGTTTATGAAATTGTTAACAGGCATATAGATAGACGGTTTAAAGAGATACAAACGTAAAAAATCGATTAAATACCGATAAGAGAGTTACAGGAAATAATAATATATTTCCTATAATTCTCGTAGCTTTATTTTGCATTGCACAATTATTAGCTAATTTCTGCTTACTGTTAAGAATTGTAGATAATTTTCTAGTGTTTTGGCAGGATCTTACTTTCTGTTTGTTCCTATATAGATATAAAATTCAGTTTTATTGTCCTATTTTATTTCTTGTTTATATAGGTAGTGTTTATTTTTGCAAGTTTCTTAATTAAAGTGTTGTTGATTCATTGGAAGGAGGAGAATTAGACATTCAATTTCAAAATAAAAAAATTAATATCTAAAAGAAATTGTTAAGAGATTCCTGATACTTAATTCGATTTTCAAGAGAATTAAAAAAATCGATTGGCTTTTGAATTGCAATTTCACCATCTTTTAAGATTTTTGCATGAAATCATTCATTCAAGCAATTTCTACTTATTTCTGCCATCAGTACGGAGATTTGCGATCTCATAAAAATAATCAAATTTTACGTTTTCTCGACTTATAAATCCCAAAAAGTGGTAATTTTGGTGGTGTATATATAAAAATCGGCGGATTGGTCCTATGTTCACTATTTCGATATTCACTATTCCACTGTTCACTAGTCCGTAAATTTAAATATAAAAATATGTTATTTCTGATAGAACAATCACATATTGCTAACGCAAGTTAATAATTAATTCTTAAGATTTAAAGAACTTCCAAAACAACTAATGAGAGGAAATACTTTGTAAAGCATAGAAAATGCTAAACCAATAGTAGAACAGACTGTATAGCAGTCACTTAGATAGCAAATGCTTTGCAGAAACTATATTATGTAAAAAAAATATCAAAAAGAGTACAATACGCAACTCAAAAATTAGGCTCGTTGAATTTTCTCGATATAATTAAATTTCGATATTACAATGGAACATTTAAAATTTGTTAACACTTATGGGTAATATTCTTAAAAATTTGTATTTGATTTTGACAATGACTTATTCAAATATGAAGCAAGCAAATAACTCAATTCAAAATCCGTTGAATTGATTAATATTGTAATATTTACTATTAACTAATATGAATTTCTACGAAGTAAGGCGAGAAACGGCATACATTTATTGCTTGTTATTGTCTCTAAATTACAAATTATGATAGCTGGAAGTCTTTGAATATTTTTTTATATAGCTTTAACGCCTTTCCCATCTACTAAAAAGCTAGTAGGTATTAAATGGGCATCGAATTTTTATTTAGTAAGTCCGTAACCATTAGAATTTTAACGTTTACAAACCTTTATGAAAGCGGGCTACTGTCAGACAAATATTTCTTTTAAACACTTTTGACTGCAAATTATGTTTAATTTTTATGAGATAATAGAGGCTATCAAGGTTAATAAACAGTGTATGCAATGATTACGCTGATACATTGTATGAAATTTTAAATCCCGTAGTGAAATGAAGCTTGAACAATTACGATTAAAAAAATAAAACGTTAATGTTTGTGAAAATTGCACAAATCGTACATTTTCAGTTCGAGATACACGCCCGATGGTTGTTCATGCTTATTCTTATTCTCACAGCGTAACCGTCACTCGCAACCACATGATTTCGCATAATTGAAAATGTAGTTGTACGCCTGATGTTATACGATATTCGTTACATCAATTTAAATGATTTAATGGATGGGTATATCAAACTAAGGCAAGTAGTGGGGACACGAAAATGTATTTAAATATCTAATCAATTAATTGAGAAATAAATATCTTTTGCAGACGAGTGTATTGGTGATATCTCAATCTACAAATTACAGTTCCTATTTATAATTTTTTTGACAAGTAACTTTAGGAACAAATATATGTGTCCCACGATTTAAGCACCTTGGGGAAAAGGTCGTAAATCAGTATTCAAACCAAAACAGAATATGTTATTGAAATTACGAAAAATTTAGAGCTTTAAATTCAAAAAGAAGGCAACCGCCAATATATGTCTAAATCAAATGATGTCGAATAGAAAAACATTTAATAGGCATAATAGGATAGCACCTTAATCGTTAGTGTGTATTCAGATCTTTGTAATGTCTCTCATTGTTATCTAAAACAGAGGTAGTATGGTAGTATGCTCGCAATTTTTTACTTAATTTAAATTGGAGAAATTAATGGCCATTGGCCTATACAAAGAACAAGAAGAAGAAGAAATTAATGCCCCAACAGCTGTAATCGACTATAGTTGAAATAAACTGATACTTGAATGTGAAATATCTCATTTAAAATTTATTGTTAATTTTCGCAGTAATTTGTACTGGTTGACTAAAATCACAACATTATATTGAGTTGGGAGACCCATTAAACTAAATGCTTCTTTAAATATGGAACGTTGCAGAAAACCAGTAGGTACCAAAAATATTAATTTTCGAAATAACAATTGTTACTTTATTAATACTTCAAATATACGAGATATGTAGGTGGTTTGCCTTAGGAGACTCACCATGTATATTGAATTTGTACAGATGACTATCATTTGCACATAACTGACATATTTGCGTTTGTATTTGATTAAAATTAAATATTTCCGAATAGTTTAAACGACGTTGAATATCTGCTATACATCCAAATATTACTTATTAATACTTCAAAAAACCGAGATATCTAGGTGATTCGTCTTAGGAGACTCATCCTGTATATTGAATTTGTACATATGACTATCGTTTGTACATAATTGACATTATTTGCGTTTGCATGTGTTTAAAATTAAATATGTATTTCCGAATAGTTTTAAGCGTCGTTGAATACCTGCTATACATTCAAATATTACTGTATTAATACTTCAAATAACCGAGATATCTAACTTATTCGTCACAGGAGACTGGCTCTGTATATTGAATTTCTACAGATGGCTAGCGTTTGTACATAATTGACATTATTTGCGTTTGCATATTTCCGAATAGTTTAAGCGTCATTGAATATCTGCTATACATGCAAATATTACTTTATTAATACCTCAAATAACCGAGATATCTAGGTAATTCATCTTGTATATTGAATTTGTACAGATAACTTTGGTTTGTACATAATTGAGATTATTTGCGTTTGCATTTGATTAAAATTAAATATTTCAGAATACTTAGTTTAAGCGTAGTTGTATATCTGTTGTATATCCAAATATTACTTTATTAATACTTCAAATAACCGAGATATCTAGGTGATTCGTCTTAGGAGACGCATCCTGTATATTGAGTTTGTACAGATGACTATCGTTTGTATATAATTGACATTTGCGTTTTGCATTTGATTAAAATTAAATATTTCCGAATAGTTTAAGCGTCGTTGAATATCTGCTATATATCCAAATATTACTTTATCAATACTTCAAATAACCGAGATATCTAGGTGATTCGTCTTAGGAGATGCATCCTGTATAGTGAATTTGTACAGATAACTATCGTTTGTACATAATTGACATTATTTGCGTTTGCATGTGACTAAAAGTAAATATTTCAGAATAGTTAAGCGTAGTTGAGTATCTGCTATATATCCAAATATTACTTTATCAATACTTGAAATAACCGAGATATCTAGGTGATTCGTCTTAAGAGATGCATCCTGTATAGTGAATTTGTACAGATAACTATCGTTTGTACATAATTGACATTATTTGCGTTTGCATGTGACTAAAAGTAAATATTACAGAATAGTTAAGCGTAGTTGAATATCTGCTATATATCCAAATATTACTTTATCAATACTTCAAATAACCGAGATATCTAGGTGATTCGTCTTAAGAGATGCATCCTGTATAGTGAATTTGTACAGATAACTATCGTTTGTACATAATTGACATTATTTGCGTTTGCATGTGACTAAAAGTAAATATTTCAGAATAGTTAAGCGTAGTTGAATATCTGCTATATCTCCAAATATTGCTTTATTAATACTTCAAATAACCGGGATATCTAGGTTATTCGCCGTAGGAGACTCACCCTGTATATTGAATTTGTACAGATAACTATCGTTTGTACATAATTGACATATTAGCGTTTGTATTTGATTAAAATTAAATATTTCAGAATAGTTTAAGCGTCGTTAAACTTCCGCTATACAGAGCCTTAAAAAATCGTAGTTTGGAAATCGTATATACGTTTTCTCTATGCAAATTTATATTTAAATTTCTTAATGCGCCTTCAAATAATTTAAATAGTTGGTTTTAATTATAATAATAATTCCCTCAACACTGCGTTGAATCAGTTAATTAGTTGTGTTAAAAGCTTTTTGTAAAAAATTAGAGATGAAAACCGATTTTAAAAATTTTCCTAACACTCTCATTAATTAGCTTCGTACAAACTTCGGCCTTATATACTAAATTAGGTTTGTGTGGACCATACCGTATACTGCATTTTGTAAATGTAATTATTGTATTAGTTAAAATTTCCGCGGCACTTCCTATACAACCGTTTGGTGTCGCTATGTATATGCGGGTATGTACTTCACGACAAGATTTGCAAGTCGTTGGGTTCTCTGCAGTGGCCGCGAAATAGAAGTTCAAGGTAATCCATTTCAGGATATGGCATCAACCATCAATTTCACATTGATGTAAAATTATCCGGTCATTGTTATTTTAGGCGAAGTTAATTGCAATAGCATTGTGATATAAATACGCAATAGCAATAACAATGCTTATATTAGGCTGCACTTTGCAAAAGGCACTAAAGATTTTCCACCAAATACTTAAAAGTATTATTAAAATACACCGACTCACAGCGGAATTTTGTGGGTTTTCCAAGGTCGAGGTTTCTGATCTCGTACAATAGCTTTAATGTGCACCAGTGGCGACTCGACACAAATCTGCAGGGAGTTCGTTTAGGGTACTCTAATAATAGAACAGTTTCATTGTCTTATATTTGCTTATATAAAGCTTTTATTAATGATAATGCAATTTTTATTTTTCTTGTGCGTATACAGAGTAATGGACTCTCTATTAGATGGACTTGTATCTGCAAATATCCAAACCGTTTTTGATATACAGGGTGTACCGAAAGTAAAGGGACATAGCGTAACTGCACCTTCCCGAGGTCAAGTGGGATCGATTAACCCAAACATACCTTAGTTCAAAAATGCTTCCTTACGAAGTTATGGCGCCTTACAAGGTGAAAAAATATTTTTAACATTGGGTATATTTCAGAAACAAAATGGCGGATCAAGCTGAAAATTGGTATACACCTTCTTCAGGGGAAACTGATTTTTTCTTATCCTAAATGTTAATAAACAAGATCTTTAAGAACGCCTAGCACAACTACTTAATAATTTCGATAATAATTCGTAGAAACAATAATATACTGTTTTAATTTTGTAAACTGACAAACGGCAACTTGAAAATCTGTAACAAATGCATTGAGTTAATACACCGAAATGCTTAGATACGTTTTTTTAACTGTGCATTTTATCGCCTTTAAGTAAAAATAACTACTATTTCATAAATTATACCCCTACGAACAAAAATGATACTAATAAAAAATGTATGATAAAAGACATACGAAAAAATCTGCCGACAGAGCCCTCTACAATATGTAATAGTATTTACAGAGAAAATAATATAATATTTGAGAATATTCGGCTTTCCTTGAAGTAGATGTGCACCAATTTTCAGCTTGATCCGCCATTTTATTTCTGAAATATACCCAATAGGATTGATTCGAGACAGTAGTTAAAGTGAATAAACTTTGAAAAACCCCTTACCACCACTGTATTTAGAACACCAAAATACGTATTTCAGGAACTAAGCTGCCATCATCAGTAACAACTTGAACTAACTAAATATCGTGGTGGTAGGGAATTTTCCAACGTTTATTTAATATACCTAATGTGTAAACTATTTCTTCTTCTCTAAGAAAACTTTTTGAGGAAATCACTTTTGTATATTTGGTTTAATCAGTCCCATTTGACCTCAGGAAGCTGTAATTAAACTGTGTCCTTTACTTTCAGAACACCTTGTATGTTTAAATGCTAGTGTGTTCTTCTTTAGTTGTGCATTTCAGTAAACGGATAAGAATTTCTATTAAACACAACACCATTTTCATAAAATAAAACGTTTCTGAAAAGCTAAGTTGTCATCATCATGACTTTCGTTTATATGCTTGGCAAAAAAATTGGAATATAAGCGATTTTTTTATTTATTGAATTACCGCATTTACAGGGGCGGATTCATATTTCCTGCGTTTCTCAAAGTTACAAGTGGCTGCAGTCATCAAGAAGTTGCTTATGAAAGTATACACATAACCTCACATTGTTTTAGAAACAGAATATTCATTAATAAATGTAGATAAACAATATTGATACCCTCAAAAGGTTTTATTCGTTTCTGCTGCAATAACTTAACTAACCTGTTATAATGATTAATAATATTGTTTTTACATTTTTTTTTACGCAAACAAGGTCAACAACAAAGTTATTTTAACGTACTTCTTGTAAGTGCCCGCGAGCATTTGCAATGTTGCCAGATTTACAAATTTACATTTTATCAAAAAGCTCTTAAAAATTCTAATTTATTGTAATTACGTACCGTGTTTTGTAAAAAGTATTTGTGGTTTAGATAGAGGAATAACGGATATCCAGTTACTATTTGGTATCCGGCCAATATATAGAAGTAAATATTCATTTCGATTGGATAATATTGGCATCATTGGCGTGTGCTTTCTAATTTATTTTTTCCACTTCATTTGGTATGACTTGTTTTTATATTCTTATGCAGAGATTCCTGATATAATATTACATAATACTTATTTACTGTTCCTGAAATCTGTCTACAACTAAACTAATATACAGAGTGTATCAGAAATAGGTACAAATATTAAATCCGATGGTAGATTACAATATATTCAAACTAGAAAAAACATTCCTTTGGCAACGGGACCCTTAAGAAATGAGAAAATATTAATTGAAAATTTGACTCAAAATTGTTTGAGTACCGCAGGATAATAACAAAAATTTCAGTTCAAAGACATGTTATGCAAAGGAGAGTAAGATAGATGTACAATAAAATTTCTTATCACCTGCCACAAACCAATGCTATTAGGTGGGTCAGTAATTTCTATTCAGTTATCACAAGTCAGACAAGTTTTTACGTGTTTGCCACTTTGGATTTACTTTACAATTAGGTAATAACCTTCTACAGCTTAAATGCATTTTCTATGTATCATCAGCAGTTCTCAAACAAAGTTTTATTTTATTTTTTAATTCAAAAAATAATCTTAAAAGATTTTTGAAAAATGAATAGTACCATTGAATGCTACTAGAGCCAATCTATTACAGGTTTAAATATTTGTACCTATTTCTGATACACTCTGTATAGTGCTACCGTTGTTTGTGATTGCATTTCTCTTTGAATGTCACAAAAATCCTACATTTCCCCACAACAATTTAGTTTCGTTCTGGTGCTTAAACTGTCTTAAACCCAATAAATTTTTTCAATAATATGGGGAATTTATTTTTTAAGTATATTTTAATATTCAGTTGCGGCTGCTATTTGATGCTAAATAATTTGTTTATTTATGATCTAGGGGTACTTACAAGGTACATCGATTTGGCACAGCCATTGTAAATGTTTTAAATTTAAAGAATGTTCTGCTACTGGGAGTTTGTATCTCAGGAAATTAAAAATATTTCACATAATAAGAATTGGAAGAAGTCATTCACATACAAATAAAATCCTGATAATTAATAAACATGTGTAGAGAGGAAATAACAGTCTTTCTACAGTTGCACACGTGACTTCAATTCCCCTCATTTCAGGGAATTGTCCACATATTGGTGACAGTGCTGATATATAAAGTATACATAAAGACATCAACGCCAAGGTAATGGGAAAACCTTGTTCAAATGTGCAAAAGTCGTTACAACAGAACTGCGAAAACTGGAAAAATAAAAATTCGACATTTAAAAAAGTATGGTTGTTATATCCCATATCTAGGCTTAAACATAATATAAATTTAATGTTGAATAATCTACACAGTATTAACAATAATTTGATAAACAATACATTTGTATGGACAGTCAGCGCAGATACTGATGGTTATGGCAGTGATCAGTTGGATGTTCCTAAGAGAATTTATCAAATGTGAAGTTGGCGTTTTCGTTGCATATTTCATTCTGAACATTGGTAACATATTTCCGGTTTTACGAAAAGACACCGCCAAGCTCTTTTGAAATATCAATATTTAATTAACCGCATCTTTATAAATATAGGAATGAAGATTAAATCTGTTATCGCAAAAAGTACTACATTTTGTTAAATATATTCCAAATTCTTAAATACACATTCCAGATTAGTGAACAAGCCCATGTATTGTGCACTTCCGCTATAGCATTATCGTAGTCTTCTTTATCACAGACATTGTAATGGTCCAGTACGAACAGGGTTGGGAAAGGTATCGATATATTTTAATGATTTAATTAGTTTTGTATATTATAATCCACGTGAATGTTTTACGAACAGGTTTTTATTATTTATTACAATCTCATTTACAATTCAATTGTATGTGTTTCCACCAAATTCTTAAATTTTAAATCAATCTTTAAATGCCTATGAATTTCACCACGTCTATATTAGCCAACAATATATCCCACTCAACAGGTATGTTCGTCGGAAGCTTCTAAAGCGTTTGTAAATCAATAAAATTTATTAAAAATAATATTTTAAAATTAGCTATTAATGTTTACTAGATAACAGACTTGCGGAAGTTTCTGCTTCTGTAAATTTATTGAAAATCGTCTGTAATTAAAGTTTAATGTAAACATCGAACGAACTGACTTTAGATTATAAAAACGCGTGCATTCCATTGATTGCTTTTCATTTAGCTGTAGAAACAAAAATAAAATTATTATATACAGAATTATTTTTCAGAAGTATTGAGTAATAGTAAATAGCACATCTAATTATACCTCAAATAATGAATGTAAATTTATGTTAACTATGTAAAAAATGCAAGCCCTCTGGTTTTGCATTTAGTAAGTATAGTTGTAAAAATATATAAAATTTGGCATACATTTTTACACATCACTTTACACTGTAAATTGAGCTGTTTTAGAAATTGAAAGTTTTTAAGGTAACGTGCAACAATATAGTTCCTATGACGAATCAGGTAATGCACGTCATCGAAATAATTCATGACGTCACGACTTTGTACGTCTCCATGCAGTTTTAAACGATTTAAAAATTTTATAACCTTACTTTTGTAATGTGCTAAACCAAACGTAAAAACGTCAAAACTTTACTTTAGTAGAATATAATCGTGTCCAAAGTGTTAATAGCCTTACAAAAATTATGTTGTTGTAATATATAGCCTGATTTCGATATTATTTATCAAAAATCTATAGACCTTATGAGTATATTTAATTGTCTAATTTTACATAAATAAAATAATAATTTTCCCGGTTGCAGTATTCAGTAATTACATATTCTATTTTTTATCGTAAAGTATTGGTAACGGCCATCGTTGATCATGTGATCGATGACGTGCATTACCTGATTCATCAAAAGGACTGTAGGCTTATATACAATTACGTTTTAATGTTATTTATATTTTTTTATTAATTAGGATATTCATACTTTTGTTCTAATTATCGTTATTCCGATTTTGTTTTCGCAAACATAATTAATTTGTTTATATAAAGGGATTGGGACGCAACAGAAATTAGTCAATATATATAAAAATAAACGTAATTTACTGCAAGAAATGGTTGTGACAGAACTATTTGTATTAGAACATTCGAGCTTATCGGCAATTATCGAGAACATCCGAAGTGGGGCAGCCACCGACTTATGATCTTATACCGGCAAGTATTCGGCAATTACTGTCACGTTTTTAGGGGTTAGTGGCAGGTATTCGGCAGTTGCGGACGAGTATTCGGTAGTTACCGACGAGTATTCGGTAGTTATCGGCAGGTATTCGACAGTAACCAGCAAGTATTCGGCAGTTACTCTCACGTTTTAAGGTGTTACTGGCAGGTATTCGGCAGTTGCGGACGAGTATTCGGTAGTTACCGACGAGTATTCAGTATTTATCGGTAGGTATTGGACAGTAACCGGCAAGTATTCGGCAGTTAGTGTCACGTTTTTAGGGGTTAGTGGCAGGTATTCGACAGTAACCAGCAAATATTCGGCAGTTACTCTCACGTTTTAAGGTGTTACTGGCAGGTATTCGGCAGTTGCGGACGAGTATTCGGTAGTTACAGACGAGTATTCAGTATTTATCGGTAGGTATTCGACAGTAACCGGCAAGTATTCGGCAGTTAGTGTCACGTTTTGAGGGGTTACTGGAAGGTATTCGGCAGTTACGGACGAGTATTCGGTAGTTACCGAGGAGTATTCGATAGTTACCGACGAGTATTCGGTAGTTATCGGTAGGTATTCTACAGTAAGCGGCAAGTATTCGGTAGTTATCGGTAGGTATTCTACAGTAAGCGGCAAGTATTCGGTAGTTATCGGTAGGTATTCGTCAGTAACCGGCAAGCATTCGGCTGTTACCGACGAGTATTCGGTGTTTATCGGCAGGTATTCGACAGTAACCGGCAAGTATTCGGCAGTTACTGTCACGTTTTTAGGTGTTACTGGCAGGTATTCGGCAGTTACCGACGAATATTCGGTAGTTACCGACGAGTATTCAATAGTTACCGACGAGTATTCAATAGTTATCGCAAGTATTCGGCAGTTACCGCAAGTATTCGGCAGTAACCGGCAGTATTCTGTACTTCTCAGCATGTATTCGGGTATTTACCACCGAGCGCCTTTTCCAAACGTAAAACCCCAATGTTGTATTATTTAAAACAATCAGTGTAGAGTAATCCTACAGGAAAGTGCTTACAAAAATTTAAAAAATGTATGTCTGTTAAGAAAGTTTACAGTGAGGAAGTCCTATGGCTTGCTTTTTGCAGTGGATGGTAGTCTTAGAGGGACATTCGAAAGTTTATCGGGATTAAAATTGTAGATTTTACTTGCTATTTAGATGCTACGTGTGTTGTCATTTAAGAATATCACGATTGTTTTTATCAGAGGAGTTTTAATGAAGCAATTGTTATTAATTAATCGTTTATAGTACCTCAGGGTTTAGCCTTCCTCATATTTACCGTGCAGTATTTTTTATGAAAATTATGTATGATGGTAATAATTAGATTTTATACAGTTTGTTCAAAATTAAATGACAATATTTTGACCAGAGCTGGGTAAGTATTCGAATACTTAGTAGTTTGAATACTACTTAAAATACTTTTATACGAAAAGTATTTGGTATCTCGAATACTGGGCATAAAAAGTAATTGGTATTCGAATTGATCTTATTATTCTCGGTATTCGCTATTCGACCGTCATAAACGGTATTCGCGAATACTTCGGATACTCGCGAATACTTGAACTACTTGCAGGTAGTATCCGCGAACACTTTATTATTTGTCGAATACTTTCCTGCAAGTTTGAAACTGATTTTTTGATATTCCACTGGAAATAAGTATAGATAATGTTACTTTGTTTGTTACCGTCTGAATCAAAATTAAAGTTTTATTTTGTAGTTAAAGTTACTACCCAACCAAACCATAAGTTTAGTCTTCACGCAAATGCCATTTCAAATGCAAGTATTCGAGGTATTCGTAACTTTGAAGATACTGAGTACTCAGTAACTTGAATCCTATTAGTACGAAGTATTCAGATGCTGTAAGTATTTCGAATACTTTTTAAACAAAGTATTCAAAAAAGTATTCGGATACTATTTTTAGTATTCGTACCCAGCTCTGATTTTGACTATACATATGTACATAAAGAACCAAACCCGGAATATCTTTAAACTATCCATAATATCTCGTTGAAATGATATATTGAGAAATGGTATACATGTTAGGTACATACAATTGTTTTAATCGCCCAGTACATTTGGCGAGATTCGAAGTGCATACACTGAATAATGTATTTTTCTTTTGGTTTCAGCTAAAAATATTCTTCAATCAGGTGTGGAAATGGACTCGCAGCAACAGCAGTTTTGTTTGAAGTGGAATAGTTTCGGTAGCAACCTTGCGACGTCTTTCAGCAATCTTTTCAAATCTGAAAGTTTAGCCGATGTTACGTTGTTTTGTGAAGGTATTTTCTATATAATAATATTTCAATTAACAACAGTAATGTTATTCATCAAACGATGTTCTTTGTTTTTTTCTTGAATTTTAATAGTAAGAATGATTGTACACTGATTACTTTTTATAGAGACTTACAAGTACTTAGACCTAATTCGCTCCTTTAAACAAGCACGTGTTGTAACAGTTGACAGCACTTGCTTCCTGTTCATGGATTAAACGTTAGGCTGAAAGTTATTGGTCTATATACTCGCTTCTGCACACAAAGTTTGCATTAATATAACCGTCCCAAGGCTACAATTTTCCATAAAATTCTACTTACTCTACTGTATTTTTTTGAAAACGTAAATGATCATTTAACATAATCGAATAAACTTAATTTTTTTGGGAATATTTAAATTTCCATTGCCCTATAACAAGAAGAAGAAAATTGTTTTCATTGATTATCTATACAACAATTATCTGTAAATATAGCATGCCTTGACTAATACAGACTTTTCGAAAAAATTGTATTTAAACTATTAAACAGTATTTACTGGACAATATACTAAATTCAGGTTGATTATTAAATTCAACAATCGTAATGATAATTTCAGTTCTTTATGAATTTAAAACGTAACAGGCAAGACCCGTGTAATTAGACAATTAATATTGAAAATATGAACTACTTCAAATCAACAAGTGAAACGGGAATATTGAATGTTTAATAATTTAGTTTCGTTTTTGCTGATACAGTGTCATCATAAATTCCGAACATCACATAGCTAACAAATTTGCTAGAATTAATGAAATTATTGTTCAGCAATTTCGTTTGGTCTCTGCTGAATGTCAGATGATGATGATGATGATGATGATGATGAATAAATTTCAAACATCACATAGCTAGACAATTTGCAAGAATTAATGAAATTATTGTTCAGCAATTTCGTTTGGTTTCTGCTGAAATAGTGCCGTTATAAATTCCGAACACGATATAGCTAGAACATTTGCTAGAATTAATGACTTTATTGTTTAGTAATTTGGTTTTGTTTTTGCTAATACAATGCCATTATAAATTCCGAACACGCCATAGCTAGACAATTTGCTAAAATTAATGAAATTATTGTTCAGTAATTTGGTTTGGTTTCTGCTGATACGGTGCTGTCATAAATTCCGAACAAAATATAGCTAGAAAATTTTCTAGAATTAATGAAATTATTGTTTAGTAATTTCGCTTGGTTTTTGCTGATACAGTGCCGTCATAAATTCCGAACACAATATAACTAGAACATCTGCTAGAATTAATGACTTTATTTAGTAATTTGGTTTTGTTTTTGTTGATACAATGCCATTATAAATTCCGAACATGACATAGCTAGACAATTTGCTAAAATTAATGAAATTATTGTTCAGTAATTTGGTTTGGTTTCTGCTGATACGGTGCCATCATAAATTCCGAATACAATATAGCTAGAACATCTGTTAGAATTAATGACTTTATTATTTAGTAATTTGGTTTTTGCTGATTTGTGCCATAATAAATTTCAAACATCACATAGCTAGACAATTAAAATTAATGAAATTATTG